>DWHP01008768.1:0-10438 GCA_018247895.1 Parnassius honrathi | reverse complement strand
ATTATTAATTATTAATAATAATAATGGGCCGTCACAATATGCAGAAGAATATAGCATGCAGCCTTGTGGAACACCAGCGTTAATTGGCTTGTAATCGGAGCATGCACCGTCTACTATGACCTTGATGCTCCGATCAGCAAGAAAACTGGTGATCCAATTGCACAATTTATCGGGAAGCCCGTAGGAAGGAAGCTTCGTAAGAAGCACTTCGTCCCATCGATTTTAAAATGTTTCAATAAGGAATCATGCTAATACTAAACATTAAAAGTCTAGGTAACAATGCGTTGTATATTAGATAATTGAAATTTTTAGTGTAATCCTAATCTTTGATGCAAATGACGATTTTTAATATAATAATCGCTCCTTAAAATGTGCTTATTGCTTAATAACATATTTCTAATTATCAATTTTTTCTACCACTTATAATTAAAATTAAAGAATCAATTTTTTAAATCGTAATTTATGTTGCATTTCGATATTTAAAAAAATGCTATTATTTATTTTTCATTGTTTACTTAATAAACAATTTGTTATAAACACATAAATTTTTGCCTTTTTTTTTCTTATTCTAATAATAAGAATGATAGAGTAACGGCTTATTATAAAATTATAAAAGTCGGTTATTTAATCATCAATCATTTTATTAATTTAGTTTTCTATTTTCTCCCTCTACTAATATGCGACATCCTACTCTCGATATCGGGGCGCGTTTGATTCTCTGTCCTTTTCTTCTCCCCTCCTCTCGCTGACTCTCGTTCTCGTTCTCTCTCGCTCTCGTTCTCTCTCGCTATCTCTCTCTCTCTCTCGCTCTCTCTCTCTCTTTCTCTCTCTCTCTCTCTCTCGCTCTATCTCTCTCTCGCTTTTTCCTTATTACTCTTCCTCGTATCTTGGCCTCTCTACCTCGCTACAATTTACTTTAGCAAATTTTTAAAATAGGATAACGTAATATTTAACTAATAGGTAAATAATAAAATACTGATTAATTTTAGAGGTTTACCATTACAAATAATTGGTGACATCGTGATTGAACATGACAATAATCAAATGGAAGTTGATGATGGAAATCCCACTATAGATCATGTACAAAAGCCGAGACATATTCTTGGAGTTAGGTAAATTGATTTTTATTTTATTTTTATACTCATTCATGATTCTAATAATAATTTACTAAATTTACCAAACAAAAATGATGAAATTATAGGTTAAATAAAGCGCCAAAAACTTCTGCAGAACGTGGTCGAGAATTCAGAGCACGAAGAGCACTGCTTAAACAACAAAGTAAGCAACAACAGGAACAAGATGCAATAGTTGAAATTGTTACAGAAGATATTCGAATTGCTGAAAAAAGAGCAAAGTCGGCAGAGGCAACACGGCGGTGGAGAGAGAAAAAAAAAGGCGTTAATGAGTCATCAAAAAGACAGGCGAAAACTGCAGCTCAACGCATGCGAGAATACCGAGAGAGAAAAAAATTGTAAATATTAATTTATTTATAAAACTTATGCCAATGAAAGCTCGTAAAATTCTTATTTGCATTTTTTTTTACTTAGAACAAAGAAAATACCGTTGAAGCCGCAGTGATTAAGATTTAAATGCTATAGTCAGCACATCATCATCACAAGTGAATCAAAAGGTTGGTCCATCAACAATAAACAGCATATCCGCAGAGCTGACTAGAAGAGGGAATTCACAATCACAGCAACAAATTGAAAGATCAAAACGTACGCGAGAATATAGTGAGAGAAGAAATGATAATATCAACATTAAAACGTAATTATTATTGAAATTATATATGTTGTTTTGTTGATAAAAAAATTTGGCTCATATATAGTTTCAGTATATATCTTTCTCTGTTCATATTATTAAAATAAGAAAAAAAATAAGCCTGAGAAAACTTACAAGCTCATTCTTAAGAAGATGCCGAGCATGTATTAGGACACAAAGAAAGCAGTGCGAGCATTTGTTGTGATTTCTTTAAATATGTTATATAAAATTTAAGTTAAAGTTTTTACTATCGTATTACCTTATCCTTCGAGATGTCAATAACAGACCGACCAGCTGGTTGGGCGTAGATTAATATCTATTGTGTAATTCAAATCATAGTACGACCGTACTACGTTTCGAATTCAAAGTCACATTACTTGCATTTAATACAAAAGCCCCCTTTGACCTAAAATAGCTCATTATTATTTAAGAAAATTCGCTATTTTTGTTTTTTTTTTTCCTATTCTGTCCAAAACCACCCGACGGTGAAAAAACTACAATATTGTTCCGAGCTTAAGGTTCGTGGCAATAAAATCTGCCGATTGAATCACCAAAATTGGCACTTTAATTACTGAACACCAATTAAAACTAATACAAACTAATAATTAATCACTTTAGTTCATTTTATTTTACTCCGAAAGCTTCGCTCGTATTGCCTATTCAATACTGCCCCGGTCGCGGCTCTCAGCGGCTTTAAATAGGTATTTTTCGCCGAAACATCCAGAATGTTCCTGCAAATACCGGTCCCGACCGACTAAGTGCAGAAAGTTCGAGTTTGAACTTTTCTAGAAAGCTTAATTCTTCTATTCGTTACTAGATGGCGCTGTTGGGTGGGTTCTAGAAAGATCTTGACACTCCTATTTCTGATACTTGATACCAGATGGCGCTAGTTCCATCAAATGTGGCGCGCAACAATATGTACAAAAAAGAGCGATATAGCACATTCGCTTCTTTTGTTAGATAGCCGGTCGGGTCGGGTCAGCGAGCAGGTAAAATTCTGTATCAATTATGCGTGCGTATCGTATTTAAGTTGTTAAAACTTGTTTTATAATAATTTGCGTGAATGAGGAACAATAATATTACTCTCGCATTAGTTTGTGCCAAAATTACGTTAGTTGCATTTTAAATAAAATCGGCTTATCTGAAACAAGCAAAGCATATTTTTCATTATTTTTAAAGAAAATGCGCTAGTGTTGTATCTTTCCGAGACCTTAATAAAACAAGCTATTTCTTAAGTTTGTTGTACAAAACGGTTACAAACATTTTTTTTTCACCACTAGGTTAAAGTTAAGCAATAAGAAAATCGTTCAGTGAAAAATATTTAAAAAAAATGTATTTCGTGAACACATTCTTTTTTTTAATAGAAAAAAGACTTACCGTTGAGTGGAGTGACTGCAATTCACAAATAAATTGATGTAAAAAAAATAGTAGAAAAGGAATTTTTCACGCCAAATACGCGCGGCTCATGAGTAATTTATCTAATCAAGTGCACGCGGCACGCTGCCCGCGGCACCCCTAGCTATAGGTTAAACCGATAGCTAACTATCAAAAGGGGGCCTCGTTATAACATTTATTAACGAAACTAAACTAAAGAAAACGGCGGCCGTTTAGCGTCTAACAATTTCGGTTTAACTCGAGTTTTCGCGACGTGGCTATGCGTAGCTATGCAAAAAACTTCCACTCGTTCAGCTGCGCCCTCCAGAGGAATGCAATCCGTTCACGTTCATCCGGTACTCGTTCATTTGGGCGCGCACACCATTCTTATCATGAAACTATATCTGGTTTCAAAAGGTGTACACGAGTTAATTTCTTGAACGGGAACCTGCTTGGAGCTTTTCGTATGTCTTCGGGTAAGGAATTTCACAGTAGAGTCGTCTGAATAGTAAAGGATTTCCTGGAGAATCCAGTGAAATGAGTTTAAACACAAATTTTCGACAAGGTCCGTAGAACTCTGTCATGAGTTGAAAAAAGAAATTGAAATTATTCCATAAGATACAAAGGAGATGCTGGATTGTTTAATATAGAAAAGAGAACAGGCAGAATTCCAGAGTTGCGCCTCTGTTTGACTCTGAGCCATTTTAAGCGATTACGATAAAGAGAATCATTATCATACTTTCAAAGCCCGTATATGTATCTTATGCAATTATTAAGGAGACGCTCCAGATTGTTGAGAATATATTAGTCCAAATCTGGGTAATAAACATCTACATAATCAATAATAGGCGAAATAAGTGTTTCACAAGCATGATCTTTGTGTTTACAGGTAGAAAAATTTTTAGACAGTAGAGAGAACGTAAGGTGATAAAGACTTTGCGACTGATTTCAGTGACATGTGTATCCCATTTCAATGTTCTGTCCATGAACAGGCCTAGATTTTTCACTGAACCCAAGAAGGGTATCAAGATGTCATTGTTATTACAATCTATTGTCTATTGACTGATGGCAGATTTGATAGGGTTAAGAATAGGGTTATAGTGAACGAAAACCAAGAATCAAATGTCGACACCAAATATCGATATTTTTCCTATGATACACGCCTAATGATCCACTTTCATATCCAATTTCAAGTTTCTAACTTACCTAGATGTTGTTGTTTACCTTAGGTTGTTGATGAAACAGACGATTAGTGAGATAGTGGGTGATATAAATGGTAATTTTCAGACCTTAATAACTCAAGAACTTTCATAGTGAGTAACCAATCATCATTTGGGGTTCTGGGTTTTTAATGGGGTCTTATTAGACCAGCAAAATTACAATGATGAAGATCTAATACTTTTTGAGTTATGGAGAGGTCGGAAGTCCCTCGAAATATTTCGGTTAAATATACACACTGCCAGCGCGTTGCCTTTTTCCTTTTCGTATGCATGTCTGAGAAATAAGAAAAAATGTATAATTTTATAATATTTCGAGGACATGTGATGTTCCCATCACGCATTGGTGCAATTCCTTGCCCTAATAAAATCCTCTCACAAATGAGAAGAGGCCTGTGTCTAGCAGTGTGACGTATATAGGTTCTAACTTTAACTTTAATACAAATTATGCTGTTCAGCCTTGGCAAATAGCAAAATGCGTATTGTGGTATTTAAAAAGCAATGATTACTATGGTTTAGTGTAGTCCCTGAAATTTAAATTGGGACATGTTATATTTTTCATGCAAAAAGTTGTTTGAGTATTCTTTTGATTGTGCTAATTAAACTTTGCAGCTTCACTAAAGTAGACAAATATCGAGTTGGGGAGGCAAATTAAACTAATGACACCAACGCAGATGTTCGCTACATCTCTGGGGTAAAAAGATTCAGTCGCAGATGTCTTCAAGATTGTCATAAACATCATTAATATTAACTTCTGTATCAAAGTCCTGGATTAATTTTTTCAACATCTTATTTCACTTCAGATTCAATCAATATCTTTTAAATTAAATTATTTTTACGAATTGGGTATATTTTTAAGTACATGTGGTAGAGTTACGTAAAGCAGTATATTATGGCTGTAGTACAAATGTGTCGGCTCGATCTAGCTTAATTACAGCTCTGTTTCGTATGGTGAGTGAAGAGAATCGGAGACCCTTATAACAGGTAATGAGGCATTCCATCCTAGTCCTCGAGGATGACAACGTATCTGCATTTTGAGTCTTAATTCATGATAGATTTAAATGTGTCTATGGACCAAAGCACCCATTTGCCATCACGTGGACAATGTGCTCGTTTGTAACCCCAATTTTATAAAAAATGTAGGTTCCTAAAGATTATTTTCACGCCAACTACAGAAATGAAATTGTGAATAACGTGGCCCTGATACATGTGTCTTTACATATTCTGGCAAAATATATGATACGTACTTCACTTTTACGGTATCTATAACAAGCTTGAGGGTATACATACATAAGTCTAGCTTACTCGAGTATACATAACCATAGCTTGCTTATGTATACTTAAGGTACAATTGTCTTCTTTTGAGATCAAGTTAATGGATTCTTTAACGAACCCATAATCGAATTACATTCTAAGTTAGTTACGGGAGTCGAATTAGTTCCCACTATAGAAATTGGGAAGTATCAGAAAGATCTAGAGGTATAACCATCTAGTAAACGAATGACGTGGGCTGATTGCTGAGACCTACGATGTAGAGTGTAAATTCGTAAATTGGCCAGTCCAGCATGATGATTATGGCTACTCTCCCATTCACGGGAGAGGTGCATTTCCAGCAGCGATTATACATATATTAATTAATATCGTAAGTAAATTAATGAATAATTTACCGAAATAACCCCATTTGTTGGTATGTAAATCATTTTATATAAGAAACAGCTAATTTTTATTTGTTAATGTATCTATTAGCACATACACCTAAGATACAGGTTTGTCCTAGTTCAGGTGCTTGTTAGTGAAGACTATTTTAAATTAAGACATTTTTTTTAATGAATTGTACATTTTTAACACAGGTTGAAATTCGTGATCCGTAGCAAAAACGGAATTAACGCAAAAATATTTTAGGGCGTTGATTTTTTATGATCTTAAAGCCAGACATAGATCTCTTCGCCTCTCGCGTCGATGTCAAATGTAAAATGTATGTATCATGGAAACCAAATCCAGATTCTTTTACAGTCGATGCTTTTACTATAAGTTGGAAACCATACTTCTTTTATGCTTTCCCACCATTTACATTAATTTTGAAGTGTCTCCGAAAGATCAAGACAGATAGGACAGAAGGCATCTTAGTATTTCCTTACTGGCCCTCTCAGCCGTGGTTCTCAGTCTTAAAAGGGTATGTGTAGCTCCAAAATTATTTATTTAGACGCTAACCAAAACCTCTTTGTAAGGGCTGCGACGGAACCTCCACGTGGTCGTTTTATAGTAGTTGATAGTAAATGATAGTCAATACTGGGAAGTTGATAATTGATAGTTTATTGATAGAACCAACTAAATCTAATTTAAGGATAGGTGGGAAATGATACTGCGAGCACGCGTGACCGGTATTGCTGTGCTCAATTAGCGCACTGACTCGAAATGCATTATTGTAGCGTAATAACGTACACTGCTGACGCTACAAAAATGTATTTGCTGCAGCCCGTACAATAAAAATACTTCAATATGCAGACTGAAGACGGAAAGCAGCGTCAAAATTCGAGACGAGGTATTGAGATCAACAACGGGTCTAATCTCCTTTTCAGGAGAGTTCTTTTACTGTCTCTATCTAGAAAATCGGCTTTGACGAAACAAATTATCGATAAAATTTTAGGAATCATTAATGTTAAAATTAAATAAATCTATTTTAGATAAAGATGTCAGGGAATATATATGATACAGTACTGATTAGTGAATTAAAAATAGCATAGCGAAGGTCACCTTTACCCGGAAGTCAGCGGCTATTGAGCTGACAGTAAAGGTCGAGTATGATAGGAGGAGGAACATTTCTCAGAAACGAGACAAGTTGGCCTTCGGTTTCCATTTCTGGTAATAGCAAGGGCAGGTATAGATGCCATGGCCATCGTGGATAATAAGCAGGATAAAGAGTAACAATTGCCAGCTCAAGAGTCATCATAATTGCTACACAAGAGTGATGGAGTACATGCAAATATCTTCAGCGTTCAGCCTTACCTATGATTAACATTATACATGAATATTATTTTATGATGTCTTTTCTGATTCTTTTCTTTTCTTATTCATATAAAAAAATACTGTTTGCTATCACTCCGAGTACTGGTTAAATGCATTTGTCTTAGATTGTTTAATGATTTATTAATTCAGAATAAGTAGTTGTTGTTATTAGACAGTGTTATTCATCTAAGTGGTAGGGTATTAGCAGAGTAAAAGACCAATACATCATAATTATCTCCGCTTCGAGACCGAGCGGATTTCCCAACTTCATGGCTTTTCACCGATAAACAGTCGGTTATGGAAGGTTATAATGCTGTTTGTTGATAATTTCGGAAAATATCGTGTCTCCCAATCTGAAATCTTCCATAAAATACAATGTGTAAATCGATAAAGTTGCATAAAAATAATTTATGAGGGAAATTATTATTATCAAAGAGTTCTTAAAAAAAACGTATTTAGGAAGGGATTAAGATCAGAAAGAAAGTTTTAAATATACACGTAGTAAAACTTCACTTTATGTGAGACGTTTGTGCAATAAAGTACAACTCTTCATCAGCAAATCAACTATAATCATAGTTTTATGCATTTTTTCTTAGTTAAAACAGTCTTCATCCTAAACCTTTTGGAGCAGTAGTATAGTTTACACGAAATGTTTTCGTATTGAAAAAATTCTCTGCGCGTTAAATCGGATCAATCATTGAAGTAAGTCGGTTCACAATTGACGAAGGTATTCCATAACATACATTTATACAAAACTATGAGTGGTGTAAGCAATACCACAAATTTAAGGTAACAACTAAAAAAACCCTCTTAATAATTAGAACTAGCTGTTCTCCGCGAATTCGCCCGCGTGCAATTTATTAGGCGTAAGTTGAATCCAAATCCAAACAAACTTTACTTAAAAACTAAAACTTATAAAATTACATTGACAAGACGTAAATCTAACTCAATACTATATTAAGGTATCTTTAGCAACAGTGCTGGGTCACAGACCTGTGTTACAGCTGCTAAGCCCTCCCCATTAAATACATACCAAATAGAAAAACAAAAACATAAAAACAATTTTACCGCAAACAAGACATGAATAAAAATGGGAAGAAGTAAAATAATTAGCTATGTGCTCTGTTCTAATCCGACAAATGGCTCAATACTATTATAGCTAAATGTTTAGTTGTATGGTACAAGAGTAAGGCAGGAGAGATATTCTATAAATGTGTCACACTTATATTAATATTCAAATATTATGGTCAACGTTTACAAGAACTTATTTTTATATTCCACATAAAAATAATTGAAAAGTAGTGAGTTGTGACTTAGCTATTACATTTTCTGAAAACAATAAAATATAATATGCAAAATGTTCATTTAATATTGGAGATTTGTTAATCATAAACCAATATTACAAGTTTAGAAGTAAGTGTAAAATTAATACGTAGATGCCAGTGTGTAGTGTATGACACGTATAGTACATCGCTTATGCAGGCTGTCAGTTTTACAACAACCACGTTTGTGATTGACGAATAACCTACCGTGTAACGCAGTGATTGACGCCTGCATGAGCGCGTAATGTGCGCCTTACGATTGGATTTCATGGGTTTTAATTTTTATTGTGTTGTTTGACCATAATTCTTTTTCTAAAATAAACCCAAGTTACTTCTAAGTCAACTATCTGCCAGTGAATTTCCCGTCAAAATCGGTCAAGCTATTTCGGAGACAAGCCCGAATAAACAAACAGACAGACAAATTTTTTAAAATTATTTTTTTGTTGTAAGAACCATATACACGTTCATATGCATTTAGTAAAAACATCACCCTTTTTTCCCACCTTTAAAAGTGGAATTTTTCTTCCCATTTTAATAGGATTACATTTGATATATGTAGTCTAATTAATAAAAGATGAATTATTTAATTTCGTTCAGCCTTTTCAAAGAAATTGGTGAACATACATAAAAATAACATACTAGTCGAACTATACTCCTTTTTATAACTCGGTAAAAAGTTTGAATTTAATATGTTGAAATCTTTTGTATGAAAATACTGTAAGGATTCTATTTTTTTTTGTATTACGAATAGGTAATTGGTATATAGAGACGATTTAACTATGATTCAAGCTGGTTTACAAAAGAAGTAATCTTTTGATCTATTTTTAAGGACACAGCCATGGAATTTTGCTGTTCGTTCACCTCTGTCTTACGAAACCACAACGAAATAAATTGTCATACTTAATAGTCGTTATGAATTTAAAAATGCTATCTCAACATTGCTTATACTACGTACGACATTGCATTATATTACATTTTAGGATTATGTAATAAGTATTTTTTATTATTTTTATAAACATGTTATGTCTGGTTTAGTACAATTATAGAGAAGATTTAAATATTATTAAAAAAAACAATCGAAATAAATATTAGCTACTACTTAATATTACTATATCGTATAGAAAAAAGAATATGTGATATTGATTGTTTTTAGATTTATAGCACTGTTATTTATATTCAAATATGCATTTCTTAAATTTCAAATCATAATGTATCGTGTACGTGATAGTGAGTTACCGACATAACGAACAAGGCTAGGTCAACCACCTTCAGTAGACCCGTATATCCTCAACATCATGACCTAGAGGCTACTAATGTGTGTAGAACTTATAACATTGGTTTTAAGAGATTATTAGATGTTAGTTAAATCGATGTTACTGAAGTAATTATAAATATTAGATTTTGTTGGCTATATGATTTCTTCTGTCATTTTTATATTGAATAAATTTATTTTATAGTACGTGAGGGTAATATGGTCATCCGGTTAATACGGTCACTTTATTATAAATCAAAAACTAGTCGATTTTAGCATTGAGCTATTATGTACTACGTACTAGAGGCAACACTGCATTCAGCTACTTACTCTGTTCCATTCAACTGCGGTGCTTACATCGCACTTTAATCAGTCACTCTGAGTCACTCGCTAGGCGCTTGTAGAGTTGTCACGTGTTGTGTTGATTTAAAAAAAATCTCTTGATAAAAATATACCGTCGTGTGTACTTAGATATTGCACAAATAATTCAAGAAATGTCAGTAAAA
>DWHP01008767.1:0-10438 GCA_018247895.1 Parnassius honrathi | reverse complement strand
ACCCTCTCAGAAATGAGGGGAGGCCTGTGCCCAGCAGTGGGACGTATATAGGCTGTAACTTTACTTTTTTACTTTACTATGTTAGATTAATTGTCTTATTTATTTAAAGAAATAAAAAATAGCAACCGACATTGATTTTATCATAAAACTGGATTTCCTCAGGGTTATAAGTAATTTTGTCTTCTTCCGGTTCTTGATCAAAAGCCAGAACATAAACCTGCGATATATAGCTGGTAATATAATTAAAATACATGTAGGTATTATGTTTGTATGACAACCTAAATTTAAATAATTTGAAATATTTTTCTATTTTTTGTTCGTAATGTGAACAAGTTGACCCATAACGACCGATCTTTCGATATAGGTAATTAACCTTAATTAAGTTCAAGCACGCTTGTTGGCGTCTCATGCTAAAAAGGTAGAATTACCATTTTGATATTAATTCTTTCCGGAGTGTTGTTGACTTGTAAAAAACCATAATGACAGCGAAGATAACATTACTTGGAAAGTCAAATAGCAACGTCCTGAAAGTCGATGCTAATTTATACTTCTACGACCTGTTGACATAATCGAGCGAATAAAAACGCATCGTTATGTATTGGTAGTTTTTGTATTTAAAGCATTAGAAGTAAATAAAGTCTTTATACACATAGCGTAATACTTTTTATGTTCAAAAACTCTGTAGGCAGAATATGAAGTTTACCTATGCCTTTGTAGGTTCTTTTAAAAATAACATTTAGTTCTAGTGGTTGCCGCCTGTGGCGCTGCTCTCACTCTGGATTGTCGCGTCAAATAAAATGTCCTTCGGTTTTTATGTCATAACTAATATTACTTTTAACTATGAAATACTTAGTTTCTGATAGTTACCGGGTGTATTATTTAATTTCCACACAAGAATGAATAATATTTACTTGAAATTTAAGAAAAATATAAATTGCCAGTTTTCAATATCTTGACCTTTTAGTGTTTATTTCTAAAGTTTGATGCTTTTACCGCATGAAAATATGAATCATAGTATTGCTTTAGTACGTAAGGTGCTTTATAATGTCGATATTTCATATTATACAATTTAGTTGTTTATAAGTAAAAGGTTACGCACGATATAAACAATCTATTTTCGTAACACTACCGTCGAGGAGCTACGTTCTATGTTTCACGTAAATGTTTAGCCTATAAAAATATTGTTCTTCAGAGCTGGAATGTGAGTCGCCTGGTGTAGGGCATACGCGGATACATACTTTGACATTTTAGCTTCGTCCCTTTCTCGCTTAGGTGTATACGAGACAGGTGATTCCATCTTTTATAATGTTCAATTATGCGCGGACACCATTTTTTCGCATTAAAACAACGTAACGGTTTACACAGGAATTCTGAATGAGCCTGTTCATGTTAGTAGGGTAACTTCCCTCTTGGTCAGGAATACAACCCTACATTCGCGTAGAGGCGAACGCACAAATTTGAACCTTGTTTCACAGCGACGTGCGGAGAGCAGCTCGTAATCCGGTCTTCACCTCTGTTACATCCGAACGGTCTAACGGCTATCAAACATGCTTAACCCATTACAATATAAACTCATGATTTACAAACACAAATTGTTAAAAGTAAAATAAATGAATACTTGCCGCCGACAATCCGAACGCAATAAATGAGATTTCTTTTCGGAGTGAGCCATCTCTTTCTTTAAAGACTGTATGATAAATCGTTTCTATGCGTCGTAAGCTCCGCGCCGGTTTACTTGTAATTTCAGTGTTCGTTGTTGTCAGTTATATTAATATTCGTATAACACTATTATCGATCGAATCCATCTCGGTTTACGATTCGATTAATTTCATAGTTGGATGATACAAGAAACCTAGAAGAATTTGAATAGGTTTATAATTCAATTAGGGCAGTTAGAACGCGTGTAATCGCATTACAAGATATGTTAAAACGTTCTGGCCGCAAAGAAAATAGATTTTAATGTGAATTACACGTAAAATAAAATATAAATAAATATAGTTACACCTATTCAATTTTCAATTTGCATGTTTAAATTTCGAAAATGGAACGCGCGTCTTTTTAAGCAAATCTCCATTCACCTGCCAGCCGAGTCACGAAGGCAACGATCGGGACGTAGGTATTCTCTTAATACCTATACATTACGCGGCACTTATTTGTCTAAACGATGTGCTTCGTGAAACACGCTAGCGATGACCTCATTAAGAAAAAATATTGTTAGGACAGATTAAATACTGGCGTACCCGACTAAAATAAAGGTCGGCACGTATGTTGCGTCTCTACGGAAGTTTAACTGCCAAAGGGTATTAGCACATGGAAGGTTTTAGTATCGAGTGAGATAAAACGCATATGGCGTAAATTCGACGGCCGACGTCAGGAGCTTAACCTGTCACATCTGAAATTCGATAGATCGTATTATTTCGCGTCGCTTTCGCTCAACTGATCACATCGCATCGCCCCGACAATAGACAACTCATATGAATTTAAAAAGGAAGTTTCAATTTAGCGTCAATTCATCTGTAATGATACTGTGGAAGCCGGACTGGTATCCATATTTGTTAAAAAAAACGTTTTATATTTCGGTCTGTTTCTACCTGGTGAGTTACCAAATGTCACGCTTCTCCAGATGGCCGGTTGTGCAAGCCCGAGCGTAGTTGTTTGCTCAAATATTACAAGACGGTACGACATTTGAAGTAAGCCGCTAAATAAAATACAAACATTTCTAGAAACGGAGCGTCCACACAGTGTTTGTAAGATAGAATTTACCGAGATCCATTTAAGATGTCCGCTATCCTTGGAGCCGAGATAAGTAAATAAATAACATGTAATAACAATATCGAATCACGATCAAGCGTGACCTCGGCGTAATAGTCGGTGGAGATGAGATTGCCTATGCAATGAAGGTTAAACATATTTTAACAACACCATGTTTTACTTTGTAATAAGTATTATTTAATTCTTTAAGAGTAAATGAGAGAAAAAACCATTGTTTCATTATTAAATTAAATTTTCCAAAGTGGTTTATGTTAATCAGTTTACAGTTACCGAGTGACAATGAAAGTTAAATTGCCGCGTTAAAAAAAGCGGAAACTTTTTTTATTTCGCACTAGCGTCCAGGATAGGAAAAAAAATGTCACCGAACGGACATTGACGTATGTCCTCTTTATCAGGAAATACATATTGAAGTATAGAAAGTATATAAACATCGAAAATTCAAAATTGTTTTGTCATAATTTACGGCGAGCGAGATGTCTCTAGTGTTCGTAGATTATCGGAATTTGAATGTTGGTAACATCACGCGGCGTTGATTTATTCATGTAGGGTAATCATTTAATGCTTTTTTACGATATATTGACTTCACCATAGAAGCCAAATTCTTTAATGATTTGGCGGTTTTTTATTTACTAAACACTAGTAAGTGCTTTGAATTTATAAAATAATGATACAGAGTAGTAGTAGCATTAAAGTGGGTGTCTAAAGAGGCAACAGACGAAAATAGAGCGGGGGATGGCTAGCAACATCTCTCTGAAAATAATTCAAAAGAAATAATTGCCAACTCGCTTGCCAAGGGTGGTAACTATCGCAAATAACCCCCCTTAGAGGCAATTTATGGGTTAGGCCTTTGTTCAGCAGTTGACTTACGAAATTATGATAGCCCGTCATGGATAAAAATGATAGAGTAGGTTAATATTAAAAATGATTAGTGAGGAACACTTACCGGCCACGTGAAATCGAAGGGAAACACGATGGGATTGCTGAATCCTTCCACATTAAGATTGGGCACATCCAAGGAGTTGCCTCCCAACACGGGCGTAGTGATGTCACCGAAGGTACACGGTGACGTTGTATCGATATTAGCTTGATATATCTTGAGGCACACGCGGAATTTAGTCCTGCACGGCGCCAAACACGGCGCGTCACTATTTGAGGAACCATCACAGCACTGCCCACTACTTAACCTACCCAATGAGTTCGTAAAACTTTTTATCCTAAGTTCAAATGAACCAGACGACAGCACCTGAAAAAGAAAAAAATAAGTATAGATATTTTGTTCATATCACTTAATTATTTTAAAACAATAGTATCTGTACAAATAAAAGTTAAAAATCACGAAGGTGATTAAATACAATGGTCTGTTAACATCATTTATCTGTTTATTTGAGTCTGAACAAATCAGTGGATAGGTAGCAAGCAGCGTCTTACTAATAACGACTAAAAATAATAAACTGCGGTTACCAACAGGCTTGCCAAGCGTGGCAACTATGGTAAATATCCTTCCTATGAGGCCATCTATGGGGAGGACAATGTTCAGCAGTGGACTTTAATACGCTGTAAAAGTAACGGTAAATCTGTTTAAGTCTATTCATCAAAATGACAGAAACAGCAAACGCAATGCAGCTTTCAGCGTTCCTGAGATTAAATCAACAAATATAACTATTTGCACAACTGTTGATGTGATCGATCTTAACGACACGTTAACGGTTTACTCGGCACATAAATATATTATGGTGTTTGAAAGTGGGGTAGTAGTTCACGTGGGGTTATTTTACGCGACACCCGTAGAGTTAAATTTCAAACGAACTACTGGTTTGAAACGTATTAGGGCGATATTGCATTAGCTGTTTATAAACGTAAGTTTTATGAAAGTATGCAGGTCGTTATTGTTAAAAATTAGCAAATATAAAACTATTTTATTCCATATCGTATAATCAGTGGTCTTTAGCACGTAATAACTGTAAAAACTGTATATGACTTTTTATTTTATTTTGGTGTAGCTTTTGGCGTAAGGCCCCAGCGATGTTTTAAACGATTTTTACGTTTACGTTGTGAGTACAGATAAAAAAGCAATGGTGATGACAGATAAGTAGATGACAGCACAGTAGCTTGATGCCGTTGCTTTTCGTATGATATGAATAATAATAGTAAACTGTCGCCCTTTAGGGTAGTACAACCCCTTTATTAATATGGAATGCGCAGTTGGTCGCGTTGCATGTGGGATCAAATACTATAAATACTTATTTAAAATTATATGCATTTGAAAGTATACCGTTTTAATTATTTGTACTTAAAAACAAAAGGCGTGCTTCTACAAAGATCTCTGTCGACAGGTATTATAAGTTTATAAGGCATCGGAAGGAAGTGGTAGGTATTAAGTTTTGTCGTCGAGTCTTAGCGAATCATTACCGGTTGCTTTGGTTGCGTGCGTTGGTAAATAATGTAGTAAAAAATATATCGTTTCCTTTGTACTTTCTATCCAAATGATTGTTTATGTACCGGTTATGTGCATTTGCATCCATTAAAGATTGCTCGATGATCGTAAAGTACGGCGTGGATTGAATTTTCTATTTGTCATCGGCTCGCTGTCGTTAAAATAATCTAAGTACTTTCTTTCGGTTTTTATATAATTATGTATAAATAACAGTAACTGTTTATTTTTGCAATAGGCAAAAGAAAGTCAAAATTTCTCACGCACGACACTAATAAAACTAAGTTTACCCAAACGTGTACAAACAAAAGAAATATAATGGACAATGATCCATTCAAAATGTCTTATCTAGTAAAACAGACGGTAAGTCTGTGGATGCCGATATGAAACCACCGTTTAAACTTTAAACAAAGACCGGTCTGAGAAAGACACCAGATTTTGGCCGACTTCCTGCCGCGGATGACAGGGGTTCGAATCCGTGGATTTTACATCAGAAAACTCAAAACACTCGCCCTCCCATTCTAATGACGATGTACAGAACAGGACGCCGAGCTGTTTTCACACGTCCACGTGGTTCTACGTCAGGTAGGAGCGGAACGAAAAAACCTCCACAAAACATACGGACACTCTAAACATCCCCTTTTTTCTGGAACAAGTTGATGGATTGTTTACAACAGAAGTAGTAGTGACTCGGAATTTGGTGAATAGTAACTAATCATATTACAATAAAAATGTTAATATGTGAACGAAACAATGTTACTTTTTATTTCTTTAACATTTTGTCAACGTCGCATTGCAGTTTTACAAATAAATTATCAAAATAAAAAAATACAATTTATATAGCATATAAGCAGTAGAAAACCTTGCCCCAGGCCGGCCACAAATTAACAATTAAATATTACTTACGGACGTACGGACTACCGAATAAGATATATTATTATAGTGTCTTCAGGCGATTTAACGCGATGACTGACTGATTGACGTTTAAGTATATCTTTTTAAAAGGTGCTGAACTTTGTTTATGATTATTTGTTTTTTGTCTACGACTATGGTACAAACAAAAATCAGTCATCTGATTTTTGTTAAGTACATACAAGAACGTTACTGCGTCTCTTGATATAGTGTTTATAAAATCCCTAACAATTGAGCTTAGGCGCTTCTTTTAATTGAAATTCAATTTTCCAATTTCAAAAACAGGTTTTTTATATTGTTCTGTCACTGCTTACCGCCGTGTTGTGCCCATTGAGTAACGAATTAAAGTAAATGCTACAAGCACTCAATTTATTTTACATACGGTCTAAGCATTTAATGCATTCGGCGCAGAGTCAAGAACATCAATTTTTTTGTTCAGAATGGAAAGTAATATAGGCATGTAACACGAGTTCTGCCTCCGTTAGTGATATCTACTTTCATCATTAAAGTAAATCAAAATATAAAAATTCTTCCAGATCAAAAGTATTTAAAAAGAGAGCGAATTTTTTTCAACATTCATTTCAAACGCTTCATTGGCACACGTGTCTACTTATTAATGATGGTTTTTATGTATCATTATTTCACAGATGTATTATGCCTTATTATATAGAATACATTCAAGTTAGGCAGCATTACCAGTGCAAGCTCCAATAGAACTGTCTTAATTTCGAGTACCTGAATTGACGGTCTTGTAAATCGACTCTCATAACATATAGTTTCACATCAATTTCTATCATTATAATTGCTACGCAGTATGCCCACAATCTTGCATATAACATTTTAAAGAAAATTGCCATGTCAAAATGATTTATCTTCAACACAAACTACCCATGTGTCTGCCCTTAGTAAAATAATGATTATAGTTGAGTAAAATAAATTTTTTTGTGAACCAAGCCAACGGTCAAGGAACAGGCAACCATTTAATGTTATAGTAGGTACATTATCAAAGTCGTTACGGACGTTATAACGTAATTAGGTCTTTTATAGTGTAAATAGACAAGTGGTCGATATCCAGTTATGGAGTATATGAAGATCATTGTACAAGTGAGGCAACACAGTAAGCACTCGTTCTAGTCAGGTTAGACGGAGTCTAAAAATAGCTGAAATAATGAAACACGGGGGAATGTTTTTCATCTCGGTTGTTATACACAAGCGAAATGTGTTAAAATAAACATTTAAACACAGTCTTTTAATAGCGCGACGTTGTGGCCACTGCACAAAATTCGCAATCGGGAATTTAATTTTGGAACTGTGGCTCGATATGGTCTTTTTTTATGCGTTCTTTTTTCCTTACCGTTCACACACATGTTTTGAAAACACTCTGTTTATAAGTAGATAATAATGTAAGAGCGAAATAATTAGTTCAGAAACATTTTATCTACTTTTTAACCCTTGATGAATATGCTATAAATTGATTGCCATCGAACTGACTTTTAAGAGAAAACCCTAAGGGAATATAACATATTGTTGGAGCGTTCTCAACAATAGGATCCCGTTTCAAAGAACTTTACGGTGCTAAATAAAAGGACATTCGTCTTAAAGCGAACAAAACGTTTTGAAAATCGACGTTCTCGCGACTTTTGTCGCAATCTCTTTGTTCAGTGGTTAATTCTGTTAGCAGCTGCTATCGCATGAAAGCAACATACGATCTATCTCTGGAATTCGAAATTAACGGAGAAACGAGCGTCGTAATAGGCCACGTAGGCCAGGAACGTATATGGAAAGCGCATAATAAGGTATTTTGCGGTTATTTAAGCGTTGCACAAGCGCACTGGGATTTCGTGCGTTGGTGTTCGGTGCTTTACGATAGGATGGGAATCGTGTACCGTCTCTAGTTGCACCATAAACCAGAACCGTTGTACTACACCAAGATTTTATGTAAAGATGTCCAGTGGTTAACGATATACCTAGTGAAGTGTTGTTAAAAAAATTTATCCCGCTTATTATTAAAATATTTTGTAATTCACATATAGAGTATTGGGTACATTGTATTTGATGTAAGTAGTACACGCGTAAACAAGAATTCATTATACAAGATTAACAGCTTCCGAAGTCGCGGCTTTAATTCTCTACACTTCGTCTTAGCTTTTATACGTGGTAGAGCCATGCTGTAGTTATATTAGTAGTATAGTTGTAGCACGAACGGGTCGGCTCGACCGGGGAAGGACCACGCTCTCACAGAATACCAGCGTGAAACAGTAGTTTAATGCTGCTGTGTTTCGTGAGGTGAGTGTAGAGAACCGGAGACCCTTTTTACTGGAAACGAAACATTCCATCGTAGTCGTGACGGGTGACAACGCATCTGCATTTTGATTCGTAATCGAGGATAGATGTAGATGTCTATGGGCCTGTGGGACCATCAGGTGGACTGTGTGCTTGTTTGTTACCCCATCCTATATATAAAAAAAATACACCTATATCTATCCTCGATTACGAATCAAAATGCAGATGCGTTGTCACCCGTGAGGTCTCGTCTCCGGTTCTCTACACTAACCATACGAAACATAGCAGCATTAAGCTACTATTTTACGCTGGTATTCTGTGAGAGCGTGGTCTTTCCCCGGGTGAGTCGACTGATTCGTATCACAACTATACTAAGAATGTAACTGCAATATGGCTCTACCACGTCAAAATGTTTTACTTTAAAGTTTATTCGGAAAGGTTTCATCCCTAACATTTTTTTACTCTTTTTTACGCCGAGAAAAGTCATATAGGCACTATTCAATAATATTATAAGGACAGAACAAGTGAAATGTAAAAAAATATTTTTAATGTATCTAGTATTTATGCTTTATTTGCACACCAGGTACAAATAGGCGGACTTCATGCAACAAGGCATTCTCTATCGGTCCACCTTCAGGCTAAGAAGAGAAGATATTGTGGATGCAAAGTGCACATTACATTTACATTATACATACTATGATATCATTGTAAACATAATTACATAGATATACATACAATATATATACATGTTTTTGCTTGAAAATTGCCTGTATGCATGCATACGTAGTACCTACATAACGAAATATAGCTGTTTCTGATTCAAACAGCCGTAAAATATTTGAAATAAAAACAGGAAAAGGGAACAGTTAGAATTTAAGGATATAAAAAAATATAAATCCACAAACTACTCCTGCAACGCCAGAAAATGACTCCAGAGTAAGCATTTGAACGGTGCCTTACTCGTGGCTGCACGTTTACTGCTCGGTTTTCGTCTTCGTCCTGTTCTGAGCTGTATTCAAAATATCAATTCTTTAGCTCATGGGAAAGTTAGTTTAAATCAATTACTAAATTCGACTTGAACAGACATTCACAAAGGCGAGATAATGCAATCCTAAACCAACATCAGAATTAACGGTTAATGATTATCGCTTACTCAAATTATGTATTGGTTATCTTAATACCTGTCTTTCTCTATTTAATAAAAAGAGAAAAAGAGAGCACCTTTAAAGTGACGTCCATTTTTAACGAGTAAGGTCGTTAGTGACTAATCTATAAATATCGGTAAAGTTGGGGTGTCTATATTAAATATCGAATTGACTGCCGTTTATGGAGCTGAGAGGGTTATCTACATACTGTTAAGACATATATAAGATAATAACCATTTTTAAAATATTTGCCTGTATGTCCCAGTTAATCTTAAAACTCGTTGAAACGATTGTAATGAAACTTTGAGGAACAGATAGAAAACTTAAAAAAAGGAGGCGGTTCTCAATTCGACTATAGTTTTTTGACCTCAGAATTATTTTGTTAGTGTACCGATTTTGGTGATCCTCTTTTTTTGTTTGAAAGCTGGTTCTTCTTATATAGTCCCATATAAATTAGATCAAGATCTGACCAGTTGTTTAAGTTATCCTTAATAATGTGTATTTAATTGACTTCCACTCCATATATAATGTTCTCATTTTATTTATATTGAAGTCGGTTGTACAACATTTATAATTTATACCAATTGTATCCGAAATACTTTGAAGATTTTTTTGAAATCGAAAAATTGATAAAAATATATGGTCAGCGATGATTACCTTTAATCCAGACATTAATAGGATCTACGCAGGCGGAGCCAGGGCGGGTTACTAGTAACTGATATAGGTGAAGCTTCAACAAAGTGAAGTACTTTGTTGAAGCTTCACCTATGTAAGTTCACGTATTTAAATTCTCATCCGCACAAACATATTATTATCCATTAGTAGTGTAGTTGTACCAGTTCTGGACCACTGATTCAAAGGCGGTACAACGACGTGTAGTAGTACCAGTTCTGGA
>DWHP01008766.1:0-10438 GCA_018247895.1 Parnassius honrathi | reverse complement strand
CACTTCCTTGCCCTAAAACCCTCTCAGAAATGAGGGGAGGCCTGTGCCCAGCAATGGGACGTATATAGGCTGTAACTTTACTTTTTTTTTACGATATTAAATGACATTTTGATATATTGCTGCTAAGTAAATAAAAAATATTGTGTTTTCGTATAATATTCTTACACACTGTATATTATTCAGTAAGGTTTAGTAATTAAACGGTGAAGTAATTCAGTTGTCTTTATTTTTCTCATCTCGAGAGATCCATAGTGCTTCCAGTGTTCTACAGCTATTGAGGCCAGCTGTAAATATTAACGTCCAGTACTATTATTTTCGGCGGTAGGCAAATTAGATAAATAGCCAGTAAAAACTATTCCAGAAAAGTTGTCATACACTAGGATGGACTACGCTCTCACAGAATACCAGCGTAAAATAGTAGCTTAATGCTGCTGTGTTTTATATTGTAAGTGTAGAGAACCGGAGACCCTTTTTACTGGAAACGAGGCATTCCATCTTAGTCCTCACGGGTGTAGATGTCTATGGGCCACAGCAACCACTTACCATCAGGTGGACTGTGTGCTCGTTTGTCACCCTATCCTATGAATATTTCATCAGAATAGTCATCTTATAAGAGCAAGTACACACTGTATCTTTGACACGGTATTAAACTGTATATTTAATAAAGTTGTGAAATGTATCAAAGATACAGTGGATAGACTATTCATTTTTTTTTTTCAAGGAAAAGTAAAAAAGATTCAGTATAACAATTGATTATATATATTAATTATATGTATCTACTTTAACAGGTAAAAATTATTTATATAATGTCCTCGCCAGAGTTTGGAAAAATTGCTTACATGCAACATTTTAAAGAATAAGGGTAACAAACTAGTACACATATCACCTGATTGAAAATGGATGCTGTGGCCCATAGACATATACACCTATCCCCCGATTAAGAATGCAAAATGGTTCTACTATAACCCAAATAGTTATATGTATTCGTCTGAATAGCAAGTAAAAAAATGAATAACGAAGAAAACTCACACAGACACGCGACAGATGAAAACTAAACCAGGTGATGGGCAGCAGCATTTTCCTGATAACAACTGAATGAAAAGAGCAATTTGCGGTCACGAAGCGTGGCAACTATTGTAAATATCCCCTATATTAAGCAACATATATGGGAAACCGATGTTAAACAGTGGACTTTTATAGATAGGCTGTAATGGTGATGGTAACAAAGTTAAAAAGAACCTTGTACAATATATTTCAATACTTAAATAAAGGAAAATTTTAAAACGATATACCAAGAGAAGTTTAGATGCCGCATTCAACAACAAATGAGCAATTTAGCTTTTGAATTTAATTATGGTAAGGAAATATATTGGATGACGCGATCCCAAAAGATATTGAGTGAATTTAGAATCAATTTATGCAAACTTTGATCATGAGTGAATGTTTACAAACTCGTGAATCACATATTTTTACTGAAGCATCACAGTTTGCATACGGTGCTAAAGTATATTACAAACGCCGTAATTATAAGGATGACTCACGTTTACATATAAATTATTGTAAAATAAAATCAAAGGAGCACCTGTCAAAACTATTTGTAGCATTCTGCAGCTTCAACTATAAGGCAACTTGCTAGGTGCGCGGTTATATAACAATATTTTTGTCACACAAATTAATTTCTAACAAATTTTTTTTCGAGCTGATTCACTTGAGGCAATCGGTGTTGCGGCTTATAATCAATTTTCGCACAAGTAAAAAGCATCGAATATCGACGCCCCTTGCATTGACCATTGATGTGCTTGATTGTCTCCCTAAAGTTTAGATTTATTTTAACCATCGAACAGTTTGTGCGAGGTTACTGCGTCGATTTATACAAAGTTATTAACGTTACGCAGGGGCGCTTCGTTATAAAGATATTTTTACAAGTATACGGAATATGCGATCTTGGACCATAATCTTGGGCCATTATTAAAATAATTTGAGCAACAAATCTTTGACCTTGTTGCTGATGTGAAATTTCAAATTTAAAGTTATGATTAGGCAATTAATATTTATTCTGTCTTCCTTAAGTGTGGATTTGCAAATCTAAAATACGATTAATTATTATTAGGTAACATATTAATGCTTTGTTGGGGTTTGAAATTTTGGGACGTTATATTCTGTTTCGAGTTATTTTTAGCATTATATTTGTTCATGAAGTTCACTTCCTCGGTTACGACTAGACTAGTACACTGTCTAAGACCCACGATACGAATAAACCCTTAGGTAAATTATAAAGGAATACATTTGATGACATAGTTTTATACACTACCATTTTAGCTGCTTTTTCTCCTTCATCCTGTATTAGATTGAATTTTGCCTGACTTGACTTTTTGGGTTCCACGTTTTACGATGCTTGGTTAATTGCAGCCTGTAATAATTAAGTTAAGTGTTTTAGTTATTATATTTCATATTTTTCATAAGATATCCATGTTAATTTACTATGCTATCACTTCCTGATCTTTTTATATTCATTATGTAATTTATTCCTAGTCCTTATTGCTCTAACTACTCCGTCCGAAATTCGTTGTTTTAGGCGTCTTTTTCAGCTAAAGACTTTGCGTGTTTGTATTTATAAAAAAAATATTCTATCCTCAAGATATTTTGCAGCTTTGTTGGTATCATTGAAAAGTAAATACTCTTACCAATTTTCGAATGTTAATGCGTTTTAATAGCTCTGTAGTTTACGTTACTTAAGTACTTTAGTTTGTTATTTTGAACAGCTGAATTAATATTTTCCTAAAAGTTCTGAGATATTGTTGGTGCCCCACTGGTGATCAATTTTTGATTAACGTTGGTGATAAAATATTTTCCCTTAACCTGACATTAAAGGGTTGACTTTTTTGAGGAAACAGATTTGACAATCCTTTATCCATGCTAGAATTCGAAAACCATGATTCGGTTAGTACATCATACAAATACCCTTTTTTTGACATAGTTGTCTGTTGTTTTGACGTAAATAAACTGATTGACGCCTCGTTTTTCGTATCATTTGCTTCTTCGGTATTTCTTTGAAGTTCAAATATTGATAGTTTTTTAAACTGTATTTATAAATATATTTATTTCAGGAAACTACAGGTTTTAGGGCAAGGAATGGTCCGCCGCGCTGCCCCAATGCGTATTGGCGAACTTCACATGTCTTCGAAATAATTTTTTTTCTTATTTCTTAGACATGCAGGTTTCCTCACGATGTTTTCCTTCACCGCCGAGCACGTGGTAATTCAGCACTTAAAATTGCAATTAACAATTTCATTGGTGCCGGCGGGGATCGAACCCGGTTTGCTCGCGTATTGTGAAATTTACAGCGAGCGCTAACCATCTGAGCTACCACGGCTCATTAGAAACATCTATATTCATCTTCAATTAAGAATCAAAAAGCAGATGCGTTGTCACCCCTGAGGACTGATATGGAATAACTCGTTTCCAAAGAAAAAAATTGTTTTGTAAAAATGGTCTGCGGTTCTCTACACCCACCATACGAAATACAGCAGCATTAAGCTGCTGTATTTACGTTGGTATTCTGTGAGAGCGTGGTCCTTCCCCGGTCGATCCGACACATTCGTCACAATACAGCTGCAGCATGGCTCTACCATATAAAAGAAGCGTGTGCAGTGGCGTTATAACGAATTTTTCATATAAAACATTCATTCTTGTTTATTCAATCGCATTGAATTAAGAGGCTGTCTGTAATCAACGGGCCTTTCATCTGACTCGAAGGGAAAGGGACGTGCGAATAGAAATGCAAAATGATAAAAGAAAGACAAAGAACCAACAAAAGCCGGCATGTAGGGAGTTTTGTTTCGGAAAGACCCTATATAAATATATAAAGTGTCATTAAGGTTAAAATAATTTGAAAGTGAAATAAAATTTTTGAACAGAAAAGCTTAAATTAAAAAAAACGACACCTGAGTAGAGAACGCGAATAAATATTACGCAATATAATAAATATAATCGGCCACAATATAAACTCAATAGCAATATACGTATAAACACACCTAACTATGTATTTGATTCCACGCAGATGATTATTTTTTACGTAATCACAAAGAATGTATAAGTAATCACCCAAAATGATATACATAATATGTAAGATACAATGTTGGTTATTCGGGAAACACTGTTACCGGGCGCTTTTAAAGACGCACCCTTTTCTCAGAATTGCCGTCCACGACGACGAAATCGTAACTTAATATCAAGTTATTCCCGTACGCGGCACGAGCTTACTTTACGATGTAATAAACCTCGCAGTGTCGAGCCCCTAAGTTAGCAACACTAAGAGCTATTTACTGGCCCCGCTCACTCGTACTTTAATCACCTATAAATCGAAAGGTTATTGTGCACGACAGAATCGTGGGGCGTCATTAAAAACAGATCTATGACACCGATGCACGGAATCGCAACACAAATTTTGGTCACTCTTCAAATCGCCACGGTTGCTCGGAAACCGGTCACTTATCTAGTCTCAGCCATACGATATAATAATAGTTGAGTCTTTGTTATAATGAGACGCCATTAGGAACGTCGGAGTTTAGTTTGTCAATTTGTCGTAGCTGCTTTATCAAAGTTTAAAGCGCTCTTCAAATAGCTATCTGCGATAGTTGAATGGTCTGTCTCACGAATATTATCATTAGTAAGTAAGATTCATCACGGGAAGGTGTGTGTAAAATGAAGATATGGATCTTAGAGCGATAAATAATGTAATCACCGAAGCACGCTTATGGTTTATCGGCGCTCCCACTTTTGCTTGCAATACTACATATTTGTGCTTGCATCTACATTTGTGTGATTTGTGTTCAATAAATCAGTATAAATCGATTAAATTAATAATTATTACATCATTCATTATAAGAGAGCATGACTCCTTAAAGTATTACATACCCATAGACGATAGTTTCATTACAATGTATATGAAATACGAAAGCAGATAAGACATAAATATCATCAAAGGCATAAAGAAGAACAAGTATTCAAAGAAAGCTCAGTATAGAAATCAAAACATTTTGATGCATTATGGGTGTTAAAAAATATTGTTAGTAATTTTAAGGACACGTTTTAAAGGTCAAAAAACTCTTTCAATTCAACATACACATAACTTTAATAATACTGTTTAAAACGAAAGTTAAGTGTGGTACGAACGGACTGTATATTCTAAGTACATTGACTTTCTACCATTTAGCGTAGATCTAAAATTTCAGTACCGACATTTATCTTACACTGCTGGTCTGAAATGAATACACTTATCAAATATTAAACGAAGTTCTTAGATACATTTTAAAACTTTATATGCCATTCTCGCATGTGGATGGAAAAGCGTTTTCTTTTTGGTAAAATAAAATACTTAACCAAAACTAAAGTTTTAATCGAGATGTTTCTTCTAATATTTTTTATGAAAAACATAATTAGGTTGCACAGACGAAGGTAATTCGTGTCACTTTCTCTGCAGTAAAAATTAAAAAATCTTTGTTATTTAACGATTTTTTTAACGTTTAACAGGCTTTTGATGGGCTGTAATGATGATGATGAATACTATGTGTAATATTTGTAAGTTTGTTTATTTACTATTAGTATCTTTAAGATACCTAAAAATAATTAGATTTTTTTTGAAAATTGTTTATTGCCATCAATTATGTACTTAAGCTACTCTGTACAGAGTAGGTACGTATAGCTAAATTGAATTTGAAAGGGTCAGCTAAAGACAAAACAGCAGATTACAGCAGATTTGAATACGCTTCTTTTATAGACGGACAGGAGTGACGATAACGTACGAGCGTGTACTCGTACACAGATCTTGCAACCAGTAATGTATGTAGTGTTAATCCGAGTCGTATTAAAATTGAGAATTAAACTGATTTGGCTCGGTAGACTATAAAAATCAATTTGACGAGATTTCGAATCACAAACAGTAGTATACAGTACTTAAGCACACTGAAACATACAGTACCCCTTTTAAAGTTGTCGCTGGAATCAAAAGTAAATCACTCGTCACCAACAACAACAAACCTAAAATTAAAGTGATTGCTTCAGACTCGTACAGTGTTTGTCATATAAACAAATGTTAATATCGCGGGCGGGCTGATTGCTTTGCAATTGGAATGTCTTTACTTTGAGCGCCGATCAGGTTCTAGAACATTAACTTTCTCCCGCTTTTTAACTGTTGTCAAGAGAATTAAAAAAACATAACTCTGCAATAATTTTCCCGGTGTAGATGAAACATTCTAACTATATTTTATTAATTTTTAAATATGTTGTGTAAAGCTTTTAGATAAATTTAAAATATTTGTACAGCATTTATCTACACAAAACACAACAATTTTTGATGAAATTTTTTGTGTGTGTTTAAATGGGTCCCTAGATAGTTACATTCACAATTGGATCCGATAGGTGGCGCTACTGTCGAGATTCAGAAATCACCCGTACGAAGCCGAGACGGAGCGATAGACTTTCTAATAAATCGCTATATTTTAACCAAAATTGTAACGTGTATGTATATTTCAATTTGATTGCCTCATTGGTCTTAAGCGCGAATGCTAGGTCGGGTCAAAAGTTACAGAGTAATTTTTATATATTTTATTTAGGTATCTTTATTACACAGAAAGTGCACGATTTGTGCACTTAAGGCCTTAAGACATTGTGTACCATTCAACAACGAATTTAGCAGGAAAACTTAAGTAAATGCCACTAAAACATGATTTATATGGCTCCCGTTTATTGGATTTTTCTGTAAAGAAATTTCAGTAACAGCTGAGAGTGGAGGGCTGTTTTTCAACCTTTTGCCTCGCAAAGCACTTAAAGCCGCTGGGATCTCTCTCCGTTCGCGTCGGGGGTTATTGTCTTATCGGACTTTAAAAATGAGGAAATAGAGTGCACCTGTGCTTGCGCATAAACAACTCAAGATCATCATCATTATGCACTACAATCCTGCGCAAGTGGCTAGTCTGCGTCACAACTGACCACCAAGGCCGGAATTTGTTCGGGAGGACATTACATTTACTTAAAATTGCGATTAAACATTTCATAACTGCCGATGAGTACCGAACACTCATCTTACGTCAGTACATGGGGTATAACGGCTAATATTATTACAAAAATGTATCAATAATAAAAATAATATGATGATTTTTTTTGCCAAAATGAAAATAGACGATTACATATTATACTACTTCATCCATCAAACGGCTATTTACGTTTGCAGTTGCAAACAGTAGACGGCACAGACACAGAGTATTCAGAGTACGAACCTATTCTCTAGAGGCATCTTGACATGCAGGACAAGTAAACATTTCACGCCGCATGGAAGCGTGTCGGCAATGCCGCGTCAGTGGATAGTCACCGTGGGTTGAAGTAAACAACCTGGACAGTCTCGTCTGCTTGTTCAAGCTATTTTAAAAATAGAAAATATTTGCCGTAATAGAAAATACAAAATTATACGAACATATTCGTAGCCTACAAAACTGAGTCAACTTACTATGTACATATAATATTTATGTATGTGTACAAACGTGTGTATGTATTTTTAAGTGTCAATATGTCTATACAAGTACGTACGTGTATTTTATGTGTGTGTTGTAACAATTTGTGATTTGATTATGACAACTTAACTGCCATACCTCACTTTCTGTTCTACACAAAGTGAGCTGGCAGAGAATACCCTAATATAGCATTAAGCTTGCCTTTTATGCACAATTTTGGTGCAATAAAGAATTAAATAAATAAATAAAACACCCGAGTAAAACTAGAAACTAGATATGTATGATGTGTATACGTGGTAAAAGTTAGTTACAGCCTACATACGTCCCACAGCTGGGCACAGGCTTCCGCTCATTTCTAAAAGGATTTTTGGGCAAGAAATTGTCCGCCGCGCTGCCCCAATGTGTGTCGGCGAACTTCACGTCTTTAAAATATTTTTTTTCTTATTTCTCAGACATGCAGGTTTCCGCACGATGTTTGTTGGATGATTTTTTTAAATAAACGTTTCGAGTTTCAAGATATAATCATAATCGTAATATTAATTTTTGTTGACGGATGGACGCAATTATTATTATCAAAATCACTTTATTTCTAGTTTTTTAAAAACTAAAAGCATTAATAACCTACTTACTATCTCATTAAATCTTGAGGAAAATAAAAATAATTCAAAATTTGAGTTCATAACTTACAGGCCAGAAATGGACCTTAGTTTACCAACAATTAACTCACGTGATCATAAATTCAATGTTTCAGGTAAGTTGGTAGAATAAATTAGTACAACAACTACTAGTAATACCTAATATGGTTTGAAGATACTAAGTTAATTAAAAAATACTTAAAAAAAAGTACAGAATAACAAAAACAGACATAAATCTAAAAAAGGTGTCTCTAATTTATAATCACATCCATAAGAAATAAATTTGCAAATAAGCTTATTGTGTTCATATTTTTAAATGGAATGACTTAAAAAGCACCGACCAATTGATTAGCACTGACGAGTAACGCGTTTTTAATGAATAAACTGGAATTTTTGTTTTTGACTTTTTTTAGATTGATGATTGGAATTATTTTACATTGCTTACTTGTAGTAAGCCGATCTATTGAGAAATATTTGTAGCCGAAATAACCACCAATATTTACAACAAGAACCGTTAAGCGTGACAAGTTATTTAAATTTTTATTTTATTTTTCTTTAACCTACATAGTAATGATAATTAATTTAAGTTATTTATTACTTCTTGATGAAGTTTAATTTCCCCAATTTAAGTTTCATCCAAGAACTAGAATTTTAATTATGTTAAATCTGAAACTTTGCGCCATTCGAAGAGACCTTTATTAATTGACAATAAAGAATTAATAGGAAAATTTCGATTTGAATGAGACTAGGTTTACGTGTTTTAACGTTTTTTTTTCTAACATTTGTTACTCATTAAAAATTCAATGAGTCGTCAAGTGTATCGCTCGTATACCTCTGAATAAAATGTATGAATGATAAGAATGTGTGTATATCCTGACTCATCATTATGTAATCACGTAAGAAGTACCATGGTTGCTAACATATCTGAAAGAGATGTTGAAGTATCCATTACTTCATGTCATCAGAAACTCGCAACTACAGAAAAATATTTATTCCGTTATGGATGCCGGAATATAGTAATCGATTCGTATCAGCTTGTGTTGTAATTAGTCGCGTGTTACCCGTGTCCCTTATTATACTGTTTACGCTCGATCCACGCTAGTCTCGAGCGGGGAACCGGTTTGATGGCGGGTGGCGCGGGGAGAGTATCGCCCGCACCGGCGTGCTGCCAGTCAGTCTAGATCAAGCCGCGTCTGGAGCGAGTTGCGCCCGCGACTAAACCTCGAGCTAAATTGAAATCGTTATAAGCGCTTGGCGGCCGCCATTGTGTTAGCTTATTTTCGTTAATATTCATGACAACGAGGCCTTTCTTTGAGATTGAGTGATCAATTTAACTTCATTTGCTATTAATTTGTGTCGAGGAGTTGCTTATGCGGCATTTTTGATATCGCACTAAATCATTTGGATTGTAGTCAAAAGTATCAATTGTGCGCGGCTTCAGTATCATTTGTAGGTTGCGAAAAATATAATAAAAATTGCTTCGCATTACGACCGCCTCCTTACGTTATCGTGTTTGTTCCTATCGGTGATAACGAAGATTTCTTGATTTCAAGTAATTACTGTAACTTCGATCGCCATTAATTCGCATTGACGAGTGGCTTGTGTAGTATTTGATATCGTACAAAGAAATTTTGCTTTGTCGGAGGAACAATGAACTTTGATACCTGGAAAGGAGAACGCGTTACTCTTAGACTATAGTTTTGTGCTAAGTGACGTTAGACTAGAGTGCGCAGCGGAAACGGCGCCCGGGAGTGAGTGCATCCCTTGAGGCAGACAAGCGACGGTGGGTGCCGCCGCTTATATCGATGACGTCAGCCACATATTATACACCTTCTTACATACACACACACACACACACTATCTTTACATAACTATGACGCCGCCTTGTGGACGACCTTACTCCGGCACTAGGTAAGTTCTGTTTACTTGCTAGTCACTATATAATAATTTTTCATAGGTCTTTCGGACCCTCCCCTCTGTTGCTCGTCGAATTGTGATACCGACCTTTGTCTGGGCAACTGAGGGCCGTAACAATGACTTTGTTGCCTTAATATCTGGTACAAATTCTATAATAACAAAACAACGAAAAAAGTATGTGGTACTAAATCTGCCGTTCCTCTTTCATTGTATGCAAACAAGAATTGAACATGTACCTATTTAGTGGTAAAAGAAGACATCGTGTGAGAAACGCGCGTGTTACTTGAATTTGTTACATAATATAAATTGTGTATATTTAATAAGTACTCGATAAATAGGAATAAATATTATGTACACAAATCACATACAATATATATA
>DWHP01008765.1:0-10439 GCA_018247895.1 Parnassius honrathi | reverse complement strand
AAAACTATCAGTTTGTAACTTAATTAATATTATAAGATATATGTTCAGTTGAAGTTAGAGTTTAAAAATAAATGTTTTTTTCATTTGATTTTCAAGATATCATGAGTTTTATTTATGTGGCCGAGGGTACCCGACTCTCACCTAATTATTTTTCATGACCTTTAAAACACAATATACATAAAAATTGATTGGCTAATAACCCGCGTAATAAATAAAATGATGTTTCTTACCTAGTTTGAAGAACACCTCTCTCCCTCCCACAGCTCTCATCATTCAATCATAAATCATTTATTTTATTATGCGGATCTTAGCTAATTAATTTATTTAACATCTTTCATGTCCATAAACTTACATTACTGTAATTAATATGGAGAGTGATGATCAATAAACGTCTCCAGTTATTAGACTCTCCCTCCTGTTTAGTTCTAGACCTACAAGAATAGTAAGACTAGTTCTAGGTCTACTAGACTAGTAGATTTAGGTCACAAAGTAACCCATTTCTTGATATACTCTCTTTTTCGACCTAGACGTTCACGTGGAATAACTAAGGCTATTTCTGCCGCTAAACTCGAGTTACTAGTCGTAAGCATATAATAAAAATTCATACCCTTTTGTAAGTTCGCAAGACAAACGTTAACGTTGATACGCCATCCACTAGCTCAAAGGAAATTAAAATGATAATGAGTTTAGCTACTCGACCATTCTAATATTCTGGAACTATATCGCAGTGCACTATATAAATATTTTACCAAACTTGGTCTGGTTTTAAGGTTAATCTATTTTAATATATTAGCGGTTGAATTTGACTGTGAGATTTATTACGTTTGGATTTCATGAGATTTTTAATTTTTTGCGCGGTATTCTTATTACTTTTCTAAAATAAAAGTTGCTTAAGTCCCGTCAATATTGGTCCAGCCCATAGACTTACTATACTTTTATATCAATGGTCCATCCATTTTAGAGGTCAGCGGGAAGAAATAGACCGACAAAATTTTAAATTATTTTTTGATATAAGTACCATACGTACTTTCATATACTGTGGCGACATGCAATTTTATGTTTTTTATTTTGTTTATATATTGAACGTCGCTCTCGCTCATGCCGACGCGATGTTCGTGTCGGTTGCGGTCGGAAATGCTCGGCTACGTTCAGTTTGCTTTCGCGACAGTCCGGGCGTCTTCGTTTTTCCCGGCAGTCCGCATTAAAACGGCCTCAGCGTTAGACCCCACGCTTGCGCCGCCGGAGTAACGGTTCCCCTTTTAAATCGCGATAACTTATTTTCGGCTTCATACCTTAAATTCTTTTGTGCATTCAATTAATTGTGTTTATTCTTAGTTTACCCTGTTTGATGCTATGATATCTAAATTGTAATTGCCCTCGTGTAAAGAAAAATATTATTTTTTTGTAAGAGTGAAGACGCTTTCATTTTGCCCGGCTCAACCCTCTACAACTGGTGACCCTGACGTGATCTGAACACGCAACCTTCTGACGAGAACGACCCCAGGCCCACCTGTGTGTTCGCGACCAAGGCGACTAGCACCTGACCGTCTCAAGATTGCGAAACAAGAGTTTGAAGAAATGGTTCGTACGGGTATAGCGCGTAGGTCTGAGAGCTCATGGTCGTCACCCCTCCATTTAGTGCCTAAAAAAGGCGAAGGTTGGCGACCCTGTGGAGATTACCGTACATTCAATGCTCGCACGATACCAGATCGATACCCAGTACGCCATATTGCTAACTTTTCACACAATTTATTTAATTGTAAAATTTTTAGTAGATTGGACTTAGTTCGAGCGTACCATCATATACCGGTTGCGATTGAGGATGTAGAGAAAACCGCTATTACGACACCCTTCGGACTGTTCGAGTTCTCACTAATGAACTTTGGGCTTACGAATTCTGCCCAAACCTGTCAGCGTTCCATGGACGAGGTCCTCAGAGGTCTCGAGTTCTGCTTTGCGTACATCGATGACGTATTATTTGCTTCCGCTAATGAAGTGGAGCATCAGGAACATCTACGTGCGGTATTTTCACGTTTTAGCGAATACGGTATTTTATTAAATACAAACAAGTGCGTATTCGCCGTGCCACAAGTGGAGTTTCTAGGCTACCTGGTTTCTTCAGAAGGGACTAAACCGGTTGGTGACAAGGTGAAGGCTATTCTTGACTTTCCCCTACCTAAAACTATCAGGGGTCTTAGGAGGTTTTTAGGAGCATTAAACTTTTATAGGTGCTTTATACAGGATGCTGCCAAGCTTCAGGCTCCTCTCTATGCACTACTTAGTGGTCCATCGGTGAAGAGCAACGGCAACATTGACTGGACTGCTAACCTAGAAAGCACTTTTAATGCTTGCAAGGCAAACATTGCTAACGCCGCTCTTCTAGCTCATCCAGATTCGCCTGCTCCGTTGGCCATAGTAACTGACGCATCCAACTCCGTTATTGGTGTAGTCTTGCAGTAGAAGGTCCTAGGTTATTGGCAGCCGTTCTTTCATTCTTTATACTGACTGATCGTAAGCCGATTATATCAGCTTTTAAGAAAGCCCATGACGCTTGCTCTCCGCGACAATTTAGGTATTTAGATTTGTAGCCCAGTTTACAACGGATATCCGTCACATTACCGGGAAAGACAATGTTGTCGCGGATGCGTTATCAAAAACAGATGCAATAACACGCTCGCTAAACCCTATTGCCTTAGCAGCTACTCAGGATACGCACTTAGAACTCCAAAATATTTTGCGAATTGATTCGTCTCTTAAGTTACAGAAGGTCTATATTGATGGTACGAAAATCTTCTGTGACATATCTGGGCCCAGACATAGACCATTCATAACACCTGCATTCCATAAAATGGTTTTTGAAAATACTCATGGACTTAGTCACCCAAGTGCTAGAGCCACTATTAAATTAGTGACTGAGAGATATGTATTGCCAGGCATTAGGAAGGATTGTCGGATTGGACGCGCTCGTGTATCTCATGTCAGAGATCGAAAATATCGAGACACGTACATGCCCCTATCCAGAATTTTAAGCTTCCTACGGCCCGTTTCTCTCATTTTCACGTAGACTTGATAGGTCCACTCCTCGTCTCCGATGGTTACCGATACTGCTTCACAGCTATAGATAGGTTTACTAGGTGGCCGGAGGCAGTGCCGTTACAGGATATCAGAGCGGAGAGTGTAGCAAAAGCTTTTATCTCATCGTGGATATCACGTTTTGTTTGCCCAGAAAAGGTAACCACAGATAGAGGGAAACAGTTCGAATCCCATCTTTTCAGTCAGATATCAGCGCTTATAAGTTCACGATATATACGAACTACCGCGTATCATCCTGCTCCCAATGGTGTGGTGGAACGCTTCCATCGACAACTTAAGGCAGCTATTATGTGCCACGCAGACGAAAACTGGACTGAGAAACTTCCACTTGTACTTCTGGGTATTCGTAGTGCATGGAAGGATGACTTGTCTGCTTCTACTGCTGAAGTAGTTTACGGACAACCGCTTAAGTTACCCGGCGACTTGTTTGAACCGACTGCTGACAGACTGACCGATTACACCGACTTTCTGGACAGGTTGCGTTTACATACGAAAAAGTTACAACCCAGAACAGTTACTCGACACGGCACGCGTAAGATCTTAGTTTTTGGAGACTTATCGACTGTTTAACAGGTATTTTTACGACAGGACCTTGTACGGAGTTCCTTGCAACCACCTTATGCCGGTCCGTATAAGGTAATAGAGCGCGGTGAAAAATTTTTCGAAATTGACGTTCCTGGTAAGGTAGTCAACGTCTCTATCGACAGGCTGAAACCGGCCTATATCCTGACGGATGAACCAGGTAGTTCTGGTGCGTCGTCGACTGTGCCTATGACGTATGGGGCTAACGCTACTTCTGATGGTACAAGAGCACTTCCAACTCCTACGAAATTCAGGATGTCACGCTTCAGTTACCGACTACTATTCCCTGATTTTTATCGACTTTAAAGATCTCCGGTGGGCTTGTGTGGCGACATGCAATTTTATCTTTTTATTTTGTTTATGTATTGAACGTCGCACACGCCAACGCGATGTTCGTGTCAGTTGCGATCGGAAATGCTCGCTTACGTTCGGTTGGCTTTCATGACAGTCCGGGCGTCTTCGTTTTTCTCGGCAGTCTGCATTAAAACGGCCTCAGCGTTAGACCCCACGCTTGCGCCGCCGGAGTAACTGTTGCCTTTTAAATTGCGACAACTTATTACCGGCTTCATACCTTAAATTCTTTTATACATTTAATTACTTGTATTTATTCTTAATTTCTGCTATAATATCTCAATTGTAATTGTCCTTGTGTAAAGAGAAATATTATATTCTTGAAGAGCGAAGGCGCTTTCATTTGCCCAGCCTAACCCCTACAGACTCGCGCGTCTTGATCAGAAAGAGCAGAGCCAGCATCGCCGTCTCGAAATGGTAGTGGACGGCGTTTAGTTTAGAATGAAGTCCCCTGATATTGCAGAAGACAGGGGTTGCCTTGGTCTTGTTGCTCAGTTTGCTCCGAGCAGTTATTATTTTGAGCGGAATTTTGTCGCCCTCCCCCAGAATACACAGGGCAGCCTGAGAAGCTACGCCGAGGAGTGGAGTAACTTGGTCGTGGATGCTCAGCAAGGGATCCTCCCCTCCTGGGGTAGATCTTTACCTAATTCCGCTACCATATTGGGAGGGGGGGAGAATTAGGCCGCAGGCTACCTAGACTACCACCACCAGACGAAACGCGGAAGCTTTCACTTCACGCCGGTAATCTGTAAGGTCGTTGTACCACCCGGTTTGAGCCGGCCCTTATGTGCAACAGCAAAGCTGCCGCGTGGCTCTACCACTGATTTTGATGTGATTTACGGTAAATAATGCATATTTTTTAAAATTTTACAAAGGAGCGTATTACAAAAAAAATATTTTACGGAAAATTTTCAAGTTATTTTGAAAAAAAACACTCTTTCTAGATTTTTTTAGGTAATGATATCTCTCGAACAAATCAACCGATTTAGATGCGGTTTACGGCAATCGATGTTATAAAATTGATGAAAACAAGAGTGTTAAAGTAATTCCGTAAACTTCTTTTTGAAAATAGAATAACTCGAATTTGTGAGATTTTCATAAAATCTACATTGACGATTTGGTCTAAATTCACAGAAAATCTAATTTTAGCGAGGTTATTTCGGATGCACTGGACTATTGTGGGGATATTTATTCCCTTAATTTAAATATAGGGCGTTTTCTCATTTACGAGTGAACATGATTTATGTAAAGCGTTCAGTATTAATAGAAATACGCTACAAAAAAAAATATTTCGCTAGATCGATTTTTGTAAATGCTTACTAAGTTAGACGTGTTTAATATTATTCTAGAATTGAATTGATTATGTCTAATTTATTTTAAGTCGACAACAAAAAGTAACAAAAAAAAAAAAAATGAAAAACAAAAAAAAAAAAGAAACAAGTTTAAGACATTTTGAATTATTTGTTTTTATGAAATTGAAAAAAAATCCAACCCTGGTAGTAGTTTGCGACGAATCCGCTTTCAATATCGTCTTCACTCACTGAGGTATTACTACTACGTACGCTAATGATACAGTTCGATATCTTCATTTCGTCATTTTCAACTTTTACTACAGGCTACCACGAGGTTCATATGTGAGGTCAAAATTTTTCGGACGAAAACGATTTTTTATTGCTAGATCATGTACTTTATTTATATTACTTGCCGTTTGAAACGCACTGTTTTCACGTCAGAACTTTTTTTAAATAATTACACAAACGTTCACAGACTCTAGGTTATAAATGTAGCCATATTGCAATAAAACGCAAAGGAAAAGTATAACAAAAAAAAATATGCCATTTATGCATACGTACATTTTACGAATTTAGAAAGAAAAACGTCGCAATGTGATTAGACATTAGCACCGTGAAGATAAAAAAACATATCAGAATATGCTACATGGTCCAAGATCTTTGCCTGTATTTATTGACAAATTGTAACAACAACAAACAAATGTAAAAAAAGGGCAGATCCTGTTTAAAACTATATAGTTCAGCATTATTTACATGGAGATCCAGGAAGAGATTAACCCGAGGCTCCCAGCCATGGTTGCCAAGCTTGGCAGTCGGGTTAGCAACTGCCGTTTTTTATTATAAGGAGTTATTATCACGACGATGCTGCTGTCCATCTTCTGTTACATTCCCCTGTCTCTCGTTTTACGACACCTATGGAGTATGAGGAATTGGATTTCACGCCGCTGTGAGAATTCACAAAATATTTTAACCCATCAAACCCCATGCGGTTGCATGAGACCGCTGCCATATTTCGTCAAATCCCTAGCGGTCTCGTGAGACCGCACCCACCCACAGCACTTTAACCCATAAATACTATACATAGAGACTACTTTTCTATGAAAAAGTTTGACATTATTATACATTTTTTTAAAATTTCCTATTCTTTAGTGCAATAAACAACAGTTATAGTATGCATATTTATTTATAATCTACGTTCATTTCGTACGCCATTTTCGCGTGAATGTTATTGTGTTGATTTTTGGATTTTCTAGTATTTTATTAGTGTTTTAGTACAGTGGTTTATTATAAAATCGTAATAAAAGTTTTTGTGTGACCATAATTTATCTTTTTACGTAAATAATTTTGAGTAATATAAATCAAAATAATTGTTATTTTCACGCTGCCCACATTCGCTTGATATGTTTCTTTTTGTTATCATATTACAATAAAATCTTTTTGTAATGAAGTACAACGTGACTTTTGTTTAGATTACAGGATAAAAAATTTTGTATTGATTTTATAATGCCAAACTTTTTCGCTCGGGATTTGCCGGGCGCATGCGACTGCATGGGATTTCTTTGACGCTTGAGGGGTTAATAAAAAGTTAAGTTGCAGCCTACATACGTCCCACTGCTGGGCACAGGCCTCCCCTCATTTCTGAGAGGGTTTTAGGGCAAGAAAGTGTCGCCACGCTGCCCCAATGCGTGTTGGCGAACTTCACAAGTCTTCGAAATATATTTTTTTTGTGCCTTAGACGTGCAGCTTTCTTTACGATGTTTTCCTACATCGCCGAGCACGTGGTAAATCAGCACTTAAAATTTCAATGAACAATTTCGTTGGTGCCGACGGGGATCCAACCCGGGTTACTCGGATTCTGTTATATTCACAGCGAGCGTTAACCATCTGCGCTACCACGGCTCTAGAGGCTCAATAGGGGTTAATTAATACAATATGATTTTTATTGTCCTTAGAGATATTAGAACAATTAACGTACTATATATAAATTTGAGATTTTCGCTAGATTTATACAATTATAGCTGACTTGTTAGTGTCGTTACATTCCTTAAGGTGACTGAAGTATGCTTCAGAAAACTAAGATGAAGCCCCCTTCTCTACACTCAGACTGTCTGTACTGGCGCAATAAGCTAGATAAAGCACGTATCGTCCTTTCTTTATAGACATTTTTCTGCATTCCTATGTACAATACCATAAAATTTATAACAGTTTTGCATTTTACTGTGCTCTAAAACTAATTTCATTAAGTACATAAAATAAGTAAAATCAAAAAGCTGCACGGATTGAAAAACAAAACATAACAAATTAGTATGAAACAATACTGTTCGATTGAAAGTGTTACTTAATCGCTTTGATTTTTAAAATACTCTCCAAACTTTTGAAATTGAATCAAAGCATCAGTCTCATGATCAACTTAGATGAAGTTGTGTTGATCAAAACTGTTTAGGGCAATCAACCATCACATTCACAAACTAGCTTCTACACTTCTGCATCTTGTAGAGAAATATTACACTTGAGATTCGGCATTTAAATATCGGTTGGTATGGTGTCTCATCACCATCCTTTAAAGTTGGCTACCGTGCTAAATCTTTATTTCAGGGAGCACAAGGGATCTGTAACAGAAAACATCTGGCTGCCGAGTTTCAGCATGACAAGCAAGTATTGCAATACAACAAGCTTCAGGTCTCGCGCCTACGTCACATTGACCGAGTGAAGCCTGCCACAACCAAGCGAATGCCTGCTGAACTACCGTGTGATAGAGGAGTCACGGACAAGGATGGCAAAATCTTGAAGCGGGCTTCCATTAAAACATACTACAAGCCGCCGGAAAAGATTAGTGAATATTTACTATCCATCAAGTGTAATATTCCTCTACAAGATGCAGGAGTATACAAGCCGGATTGTAAAAGGTCTTTCTTCTTACATAGGACGAATAAAAAGATCTATAAAAACTCGCGTCAAAGAACATATACTGACGGCTGACGTGAATCACCCACGCTCCGAGAAGTCTGTATTCTGTGAACATGTTCAAGATCTTCATCACCATTACAACAGATTTGATAAACCATAAATCCTCGCAAAAGAACACCGATTCCCACCAATGGTGATACGCGAGACTATTGAAATTAAAAAAAACTTCCTAATTTTAATAGAGAAGATGGATGGGTGCTGCCATCTGCTTATGATCCTATAATAAACAAAATTAAGCTCGTTCTGCGTAGATTGGATCGAAAATTGTATTACTGCAGCTAAGCTGCGTTACAGCTGCTAAGCTCTCCCCATTAAATACATACCAAATAGAAAAACAAAAACATAAAAACAATTTTACCGCAATCAAGAATAGAATAAAAGTGGGAAGATGTAAAATAATTAGTTATGTGCTATGTTCTAATCCGACAAGTGGCTCACTACCATTATAGCCAAATGTTTAGTTATATGGTTCAAAAGAAAGGCAGGAGAGATATTCTAAAAAAATGTGTCACACATTTATATTATTATTCAAATGTTACAATAAGTGTTTACAAGAACTTATTCTATATTCCATATATTAATTATTCTTAAATATTCACTTCCATACAACTTTCATACGTCCACGATCATTTCAATCCCACTATTTGCTAATACTTAATAAGAAAGACCGTGCTAAAATTGCTGACTTCATATAATGCAATATCCAGGACTTAGGAAAGCACATTAAAATCAATATATTATATATCAGATCCTACTATCTTTACACAAATTTAAGAAGCGTGAATTGTAATTTTGAAGACCTTATGGTAGCTATTGCGCAACTACCATTTGATCCTGATTCATTTGTCCTGACAAAATGTCATCCAGATAATAATAAATCTATTCCTTCTCTTCTAAGCTAAACACATCATATAAATTAGAATGATGGTGTAGTTATATATACAAACTCCTTATTCGCGTCATGCGTCACTACCATCTGGAAACGGCGAAGCCGGCCTTGCTCTTTCTAACCGAGACATAGGTGTGCTCTCCGGCCGATGTTTAGTATCTCTACTACCCGAGGTACAAATAAGAATACTCCTTTGTGCCCCGGGCTGGAGTTTGCGTGTACGTTAGAGAGGACTTCTGTTTTCGACGCCTAGGCAGTCTTGAAGTTACAGACCTGTCCATCTTATGGCTGCGCGTAGATAGCGACATCCATCCCCGCGTCTACGGGTGTCTCTACAGGTCCCATAGCGGTAATACCGAAACAAACCGACTCATCGACCACGTCTAAATAGCTACAGACTCCGTGCTATAACAGATCCTATCCGCAGAGATCGTGATACTTGGTGATTATAACGCTCACCACGCTGAATGGCATGGTTCACCTTTAACCGATTATGTGGGTAGATCTGCTCATGACTTTGCTTTGGTATATGATCTGACACAACTCGTTACCTTGCCTACGTGGATTTCAGATGTGGAAGTCCATGTACCTTCCCTGTTGAACATTCCGCTGACCTCTGTTCCGGACGGATATCAGGTCGGGTCATTGTCTGATCCGGAGTACGGTGCCACTCTCGCTCTCATGGCAGTTGCGCACTGCAGGTTGCCGCCGTGTTTGGCATTATACGTCAGCAGATTAGGACGGGATGTGATCTTTTTTCGTCCTACCCTTGGAGGTGGGTTTGCTTCTCGCTGGATAATCGCAGCGTTGTTGCTGATTCAGTCGTTAATGAGGTGCTACAGGGAACGAAACTTTTTATTCTATCATCTGTGGTACCTATCGGTGGCAGAACCAGACTTGGTTTAGTCATTCCTGCAAAATTGCTCTACGTTATAAGCAGGAGTGCTACCAGGCTTGGGCTCGCGTATCGACGTCTTGGGATGCAAACATCGGTGCTCTTTAAGAGAGGTACAATTCTGCCTTCAGGTCCTTCAAAAGTGTCATTGTCAAGGCAAAGTCAGAGCACATCGGCGAATTGGCGAGAAACTAGTTCGTCTTTCTTCGGGAACACGTTCATTCCAAGGTTGTCCAAGTGAACTTTTGTCAGCTATCTCTCCTCTCTGCACAGGGAGAACGACTCACGGGCCCGTGCGAAAAGGACGAAGCCGATCTGCTGGGCTCACTCTTTGCGTCCAACTCGACTCTCGATGAAGGTGGGAGTACGC
>DWHP01008764.1:0-10439 GCA_018247895.1 Parnassius honrathi | reverse complement strand
AGTTATTATTTAAAATCAAATTTTCAGTTTTTTTTTTAACTTTGCTTAACTAGAATACAAACATTTATTATTATCTAACTCGATTTATCGCAATACTTATTACAAATTTATAAAAAATAACATTTAATACCACTCGGTCACATTTTTGCTCGTTAAGACAACAAACTTTGAAATATTTTGCAAATAATTGAAATAAACATAGCTGAAATTCTGTTAATACCTTGTATGGTCAATATGTAATAATATAATACGTTATTTTAGTATATATGTTTTCAATAAACTGAATCCTATGCTACTTTGACATTTAATTACAAGTGACAAAATTGTGACAGAGTGGTAGATATTAATAAGCCAACATTTGAACTTAATCCTTTAACATTTCTAAAGTTTTACAACAATAAGAAAACATAATGATTCTCTTATAATACTACATAATGTATTATTTCTTGGTAGAACCATTCTTTGGTACACGTAAAATCGGACTAATCTTCTCTTTTCTCTTATTCTACTTTTCAAATACTTCTATTGGTTTATCAAATTCGTAATAAACACGCCTTCCTCTTTTGACTTCTTTAGGACTTGGAATTATTTTTATCAAGTTTTCAAACATCACATCTGATATATCTGATTTTACTAATTTAAATATTTTTCCAGTGTCATCGACAGTTTTATAAAACATCACCTGAACATCTCCATCTTCATCCACACAACTTTTTGCAACTCCTAAGTAGGTGTACTCGACTTTATTTTTACTGGGTACTTTTACTAACATATGTGTACCATTTTTTATTAATAATGGGTGGATGTTGTCTGCAGACAGGTCATATGAAGTACCCGGTTTTATGTGCACAGTTTTTTTCTGATTAACAAGAGGCTGATCATCTTCATCTTCTGAAGTAGAAGTATAAACAGTTTCATAAAATCTCTTTGTACGAACTCTAATTATGTTGGTTATGTCAGCCAGTGGTTCTTTTAAATCTGAGGTTGGGCTGTCTTTAACTTCTATCTCATGTTCAGGCAATGGGCGATAAGTCTTCAAATTGTAACAATCACAAAATTTGTCGCTAAAACAACTCAATGTTCGGTAGCTCAGCACTCCAGGTTGCTGAGCAACTAGTTGGTGGACGTTCATAGTACCTTTCAACGGAATAATTTCACTTGGAATTTCCATTAAAATCTGGGCAATATCGTCTTTGCCAACAAGAAATAGCTTTATCTTACTGCGGTCTTTAAGTGCTTCATAAAATTGTAAAGCATCAATAATGTCCTGTCCACTGGCGACGAAACGGTCAGCTAAACGTTTAATAGATCCTCCTATACCGTCAGCTGCTCCCTTGCCGTGACCGGACTCAAAAAAATTCCAGATTGAACTTTCAAATCTGTATTGTTTAAAATAAAAGTGTACTGACTTAATATGGGGTAATTCTTTTTGAACCCAACAAGTACCGGATGTAGGTGGGCCCAAATAGCTGCAGGGCCATGATTAAGATCGGAAGACACTGTACAAAAAGAAGTAATATATTTGTCCTTTGTAGAAGTCAAGTAATACATTACTGCGGTATGCAAAGTTACTTGGTTTCGCGATCCGCCGAAATGCACTGATTGAATTTCTTCGTGGTACTTACAGGCGTAGTTTTCACTATAGTCAATATGTAAAGCAATTTCGGTTTCAGTCAATTCATTTATACATTGGCGATATGATTTATATTGATTTCTAATATTAAATATATGGGATTTAAAAACTTTTAATTCTTCTTCAAATTTACTAACCAAAATTGCAATTGTAACTTGTTCGGTCTGTTTTATGTTTTTACTGATTTTAACTTTTTTTCCGTTCTTCTCAATAATATCCGTTTTTCTAACCCATTGTACCAATTCAACCAGTTTCTCTTGATCGATCATATTACCGTAATTGAGTTTCTTTGCTTCACATTCTGTGCATTTTCCTTTCATACAAGTTAATGAATTCACATCGCAAACAATTTGTGAGATTATCAGATTCATGTCATTTGTTTTGATAACTTTGTTTTTATATAGAGCATCTTTCATAAACGTAATATTTGCGTGCAGCTTGCACATGCAGGTTTCGCGGCCATCAATACGAGGTGGTACGACATAAAACGGTTTATGTCTCGCAAAATAACTGTAGTGACATGTAACGTCCGGATTCTCTTTTCGAAACGATAAGTATAGATTTTTCCTTGTGTCCAACAAAATCCGTTTCTGCATCTTTTTTTTATGAAAAGTTACAGTCTCGTTTTTCCCAGCAGTAGCTCGTGACACATCATCCCTGAGATAAAATGTATGAATTTTCGCTTTCAATGAAATATTTCTTGATCGCAATGTACAGTTTTTTGATTTTCTTTTTATTCCCAAAGTCTCTTGAAACAGTTTAAGTTTAATTCCCGAACGGTTAATTGTTGTGTTTTCAAGGATTGTTTTAAAGTAGTGTTTTGTTTTATAGTCTTTAATGTTTTTGTAATGTTCCTTAATGGCATTTGTCAAAATACTATATTTTCTTTTTTCTTCTTCGGCGCTTTTAATTTTATCTTCATTTTTTTCTCTAGTTTTGGTTATATTATGTAATAAGTTGTCTTTTTTACTTTTTTTACGTTTAAGTCTTTTCTTGTATTTTCGTATTTTTTTCTGTAATTCTTTTACTTGGTTCTGAAGTTTCATATTTTGCCTATAAATTTTCGATCTGTCTCGTCTAACTTTTTCTCTTCCCCTTGCTCTAGCAGCGAATGAGGTTGGAGTTAGTGAACGAGATCTAGGATTTAAAGGAAGTAAACTGGGGCTTGAAGGAACACGTGTGGAAGGCGGAGTATTCATTAGAACTTTCTGCAAAACTTTCTGTTCTTCTCTTCTCTTCTTGTTTCTAACTTGCCATTTTCTTTTCATTTGTCTGTGTTCTCTTGGTGTCATATCTTTGACAAGCTTTTTGCGAGCATGGTATCTTTCTAAGTCTTTTCGTTTCACTTCTGCAACTTTTTCGTGGTCTTGTTTCCTTTTTTCACGACAACGTCGCTGCCTTTCCGCCGCAGGTAACGCCATTTTATAATTACCCCGATGATAATACCCTAAATGAATAAAATAATTGATAATGTAATATATAAAACACAAAGAATATTAATTAACTATTGTGAAAATCAATCAAAGCAAAGTTCCAGACAAGAATTACCACTCCGTCACGAGTTATGCCACTCCGTCACAATTTTTCTGTGACAGAGTTGCCTCGTGACAGAGGTGTAAAATAACAGTGTTCGAGGATTTCAGCGTTCACAAAATTACGAATTGTTCGTAAAAGTAGGTGTATATGACAGATTTACTGGGAAATAATAATATTACGTATATAAATGGGAATTAAAATAAGATTTCAAATTAGTAACTTACGTGACAGAGCGGTCGCCGAATAAACACACGCACCTCTGTTCACTACCTGCGGGCGACTAACTCTGCTCGGTCCCGGGTGGGGTCTCAAGGCGTTAGGCCAAGAGGGGAGAGGAAACCGTACTGTTGCTAAGTGTTGAAGGTCAAACAGCTAAGGCGCGTTTTTTGTTTTGCAAAATGTGTGACGGAAGATAGCAAGAAAAACATAATACAGCCGGACCCAACGACAAAATATTTTTTTTGTTTAATAGTATGAACCTTTACGTTTATTATATTCTAATTAATTTAATGATAATATTTCAGAAGTTCAATAAATAATTTTATATTAAAGGGCTCTATATGGTTTTTTAAGCGAGATCATTTTGTAACAGTAGGCGGCGCAAAGAGACACATTTTATTTGTATATAAAACACCTCTGTCACACATTTCGAATATTATGTCACAATGATTTTGTAAAAAGCAAAAACAATAAAAACGGGATTTTAGTATTATTATATTAACTATATGGTCCAAAAAATCCTGTGAAAATAAAATTTGAGAAACTGCAATTTTGGACGAATACCGATTTTTTTTCCCGAGGGGACACGTCATTGTCGGTAGAAAAGTAGAACGACCCTCCTATTGAATAGAAATATTTGGTTTGGAGCTTTTTATTCTTAGTCTGCTTTAAAACAACAGAAAAAAGTGTATTTAGCGATCAAAGTCGCTGCCACAGGTGGTTTTAAATAAATCTTTTGTATTTATTGTAATGATATATTTTAAACATAATTGGGTAATTAGTTCCATTATTTTAAGTTATAGGTATTAGGGAATAATGGAAAACTGATAAAGTATTTATATACGTACAATACATACTAATGTAGAAAATTCACAACTTTCTTGAAGTGGAATGTACTTCTTGAACTTGAATGACTTTTTCATACATCCGTTTTATTTGATATTTTATACACTATCATGGTAGAGGTTTTAGCAATATTAATACTAAATTTATTTAATTATAGTTACATATTATCAAAAAAAAATTTTTTCAGAACAATGGGTGGAGATCAGAGCAGCAAATGTTAATGGATTTGTTGGTAAGATTTTCATAAATGTATGTTTTTTATAAATTTATATAAGGTAATTTTTAACTTTTATTAATTTTAGCGTAATGTTATAGCGTCTAAGCATCTCATGATTCACAAATGGAGGTGCATTAATTGCTAGCAAAAGTGTGAGTTGGTTACTATCCACATATTTGTTTTCATTTCAGGGGTTAGCAATGCTGTTACAATAGCAATAACGACGCTTGCCGACAGTTGGCTAACAGCTAAATTTCAGTTCAATAATTTACCCAATGGAGGTAGAGATCTAACCATCGAACTACCACGGCAACCACTGCTACTCTCACCAGGAAAAACGGAACGATTCACACTGTACATTACATCGAATGTTGAAATTAATACAACTCTATTATTTACTTTGTTCCTGAAGGATGCGTCTGTCGACGGTGACATTCAACAAAATGGCGAATTGGAGGTAAACTTTAAAATGCCCACAATACAGGCCCTTTCCTGCGATGGCATGAATAAAATACTATTTCCTCCTATACAAGAAAAGTCCACCTACACAAAGTCCTTAATTATCATAAGTGACTGTCCTGTCGATTTGCAATTAGACTTAACGGTCATCGAAAGCGACAGTATTTTCACAATAAAGAATGTTCAAGAAATTCGCAAGAATGATGTCAGCAAGGCTTTGATGGACCGTCAGAACTTTACTGACGAAGATCATCATAAGATTGGAAAGGCAAAGGGGAAGGTTTTGAACAAACAGTTATGTAGACTTACTAGTGGTAATGCAATTAAAGCCTCCATCATGTTTACAGCTCCTAAGCTATCTGAATTGGATCTAAGTGAGTCTTTTAATTTTTTTTTTTGTAAATAATGTTAACGAAGCGTAGTTTATTTATCAATTAATCAAATATTATTTTACAGGAGAAACTATAACATCTTATAAAGCTGCACTAAACGTAAACCTAATGGGTGTTAAATCTGTATTAAAGAAAGTAGATTTGATAGGTGTCGTTGGTTCATCCAATCTGGTAGTTGAAATATCTACGCACAAGCTTTATATTACTAATGGTGAATATTAGAAATATAGATTATTTCTTTATAAAATATTCTGAGGAATCTTTTCAAGTACTTAACCTTGTTATGTTACTTTCTAGAACCCACGACCATAATTTTAAGAAACTCCGGTTCCATAGCAGGAAGTTGGTTTGTTAAATTAAAAGCAATTTCGAATGAGAACATAGTGCCATTTCAAATATCATCACAAAAATTAGAAATATGTCCTGGAGGTGAAAAGGAATTAAACATTTTATATACCGGGCCCCAAGATGAGGTGAACGAAGCGTAAGTTTTATGTACATTTTTGGTTGTGAATTTCTGTTTGCTATGCTTTGCGTTACACTTCTGCTAAGTACCGTGGGATCCTAATTGCCACTGTTGCTTGCGGTGTCTCCTTCCGGATATTACATGCAACGTAATGTTAAACGTTGAAAGCAACTTATTTAAAGTTATTAATTGGAAAAGTAGAAACAATCTCAAATAAATACATTCTTATCAATGACAAAACTGTTAATGTTGATAGCCTTTATTATTTTATATTGTTATCATTTTGATGATGATTTCAAAAACTTAATTATTTAAAACAAAAAAACGAGAATTCGGATATTTTTTCTGCAAGCAATTTGAAATTTCCATTTAAAATATTTAACAAAGTAACAGACTAAGTTACATCTCAAGTTTTATCACATTTTTAAAAGGGGAATGGAGTGGAGTAAAAAAGTTCCAATGCATTAGTGGGTTTCCTTTATACATTTTCTTTTAACGAACGTACATGTTAAAGCCACGCTGCAGCTATATTATGGTTGTAGCACAAATGGGTCGGCTCGACCGGGGTAGAACCACGCTCTCACAAAATAACAGCTTAATACTGCTGTATTTCGTATGATGAGTGTAGAGATCTGGATAACCTTTTTTACTGAAAAACGAAGCATTCCATCTTAGTCCTCAGAACAACGCATCTGCGTTTTGATTCTTAATCAAGGATAAATGTAGAAGTCGTGTGCTCGTTTGTTACCTTTATTCTATATAAAAAAAGGATTTTATTTCATTAACGCTAATTATTTTTTCATCACTTGATTTGCTACTATTCTTCTATTCTGACCAAGAAATTCTCAAGTGTGATCTTAAACGTGTACGAATAATTAAACAACATTACGGCTCGAGCAAATATCGACCGACTGAAACTGACTGACAGAGATAACCATTGTATACAGATAGATACAGTTCAAACTGCTTAGTGGTACTGATGACTGAATAGAACTAATAAAATGAACTAGTTCACTGTTCCAAATGACCTAGTATGGATATCGATCTTTAAAATGACCAGAAGTTTTTGCGCGCGCTGATTTATAGTATTTTTAAAATAATTGAGTAAATAAAACGAGCTTTAACATAGAATATTTAGCATTACCTGGATTTTGATAAAATTATTATATTATGTTTATATTCAAATATACTTTAAAATTACATTTAAGTAGACAGTTTTAGTTATTTTATAATGTTGAAAACTGTTATTAAAAATGTTATTTTGCTCTGTAGTGCACTAAATAAAGACATTATATTTCTTACGCCTTAATTTTCTGCAAATAATTTGCTCACATCGTTACTATATTGCCTTTGAAAAAACCCTAAAATATAAATATTTCGACGCTAATCGCGTGCACCCTCTTAAGATAAAGATTAACAACAATATTACATAATTTTTATTTTCAGCATATTAATACTGGAAGATGTTGTTACCGGTAAAAAGAACACCATAGACATTAGCGGTGGAAAGGAAATGCCTAGAACTTTCCCAATAAAAACTAACTATATCACTATGTCTTGGGTAAGGACCGGTAGAAAGGAGCTTAGCTTGAGAAATTCAACAAACAAGAAAATTCAGATACGATGTCAGATAATCGGCGAAGGGTTTTCCATAGACCTACCTGGGGTTGAGTCCAGAGGAATTTACTGTGTTGCCTTTGGACCTCACGACTGCCGAACGCTGCCAATCGTCTTTGCACCCAACTCCACTGCTCCGCATGTTGCTGCTTTACATTTGGTGTTCGACAAAAACAGTGACTTCTCTAGAAAGGTATGTAATATTTGAAGTGAAAACTTCTTTAGCATCGTTGTGATTTGAAAGTATATGAAACGAAAAAGCGACAGTAAAAAGAGACAGACAAATAAATTCATAAGATTTAACGTTGGGGAAAATGAGATAGGAAGCATTATAGCTCAATGCTCTCGAGAAAAAAGTAAATGCCGCCGAAACGGCGTCGCTTACGTGTTTTGTTCAACAGGGTATGAAGGTGTCGTGTGCCTATGAAATAAACAAACAGTGAAGAATGGAGACCTCAACTTCGTAATAGTTAAAACTGATATAAATCTTTTTGTAATTAGTGACTACTATATAAGGTATATCGAAAAGAGTATAAACATTTGAAGAGAAATTAATCGTAAATATTAGTGGCTATCCCGTACTTTCAAAAGTACAATAACAACGTCGAAGACTTATTTAGATATTTTAAACATGGTCGGATTAAAATAATTATGTCGTTTATATAAAATAAGTAATAAAATAAATGAGTCCAAGTAATACTAATTTGAATAAAAAAAGAACTAGTTTGAAATGAAGTACTTTATATTACATTTCATTTAAAGGTTTCACTTCTGTCGCGTGTGAGCTGCACGCATGTTTTCTTTTGTTGAATAAGGGTGATAACCGAGCAACATGGTAAGTGGATACCGTGGCACATAAAAAATGTACATATATTCAAATATTCGCAAGTCAAAATCGCTCTGGAACGGCGTAATATTGAAGCACACTACAAGTTCTCTGTGTGCGTGACTGCTCGAGGTGGAGCGAGCGCAATGGTGTCTAACACAAATCATCTTGATACTTTTGGAACTAAAAGAATAAAATGATTTCCACATAATGGCTTGTGAGGTCGGAGCTAAGTGTATAAGAATTAATATCCGATTTAACCCTGACATCAGAAGCTAATATGTATAAATTACTTTATTCTTTTAGTAAATTTAAGTCGACTTTTCTTTTTTACTCTATTGAGTAAACTGAGGAATGTCACAACGCCAAGTTAACAACTGAAAAAGGGGTAAGTAATATATGTTCGAATTGAAAAAATGTATTATATAAAATAGATTTCGTGTGATATACATTTATTCTGTTTCATAATATAAAGATAATTCATCAAAATAACAATTTTATTGGTGTCGTTAGGGATCAAACCCCGGTTGCTTGCGTTTACGGCCAGCATTTCGCCCTTGAGCTACCATAGCTCATATCTTTTTTATCTCCACACTAAGAATGTTTCCTAAGTATATTGTGGAGGCAGGTAACATAAGAATATAATTTTAACAAGGACGAACATCCTGTCCCGAAACAATTATTAGTAGGTATACAAATTTTTGTCCCGTGCGGGAATCGAATCCGCGGCCCTTAGAGTTGAACTTATTGCTAAGCCACTCCGACACTTCCGTCAAATATATCTTTTACAGGGATAAATATTTTAGTTATAAATTGCTTACTGTTAAATAAACTTATAAAATACAAATAAATTAAATAATATAATTTAAGAAAGTATCATTCGTTGCGTTGTGTTGAGCGAACTATTATTTATTCTGTAGAGCGCCTTCATCGTTTCCGATTATAATTATTATTTAGAACCGATCAAATGAACGAATAATTTTTCGCCCCAATATCGTTGCAGACTGAACTTTCTAAATAATATGATTGTGAAAATAGTAATGAATATTCTGAACTCACAACTCATGAACTTCAAAAAGCCCTTTATAAACGGCATATTTCAAATGGTTTTAATACCAAACGCTTTGATAGCCTAGATAAAATCCTTGCGTAGGACGTATGACGTATTTATTTATTGAAAACGAGAGTACCTACAAACAATTGAATAAATTGACTTGTGGGAGAACTTTTCCACAAGTCTTTTGCATTTTACTAAATGTACTTATCTAAACCGAAGCATGTCTGATAGATACTATACTGATTATTAGTAATAGAATGAAATAATAAATGACCGTCGAATTAATGACATCGATGCGTAGCGCAAACCGGCGATAGATACATGATTGATATCTGTATCTTACCGTGCCAACACATTACGCGCAAAGCATACTGACGTTGCCTATTTAGTCCCGAGTTTTGTGGGAAAACATGCAAAGCAAAAGTATAGTAATGTAGTAGCAGCTTATAGATAATATATTCAATTTTAATCTATTGAAATATAGACTAGGGAGGTTAGTAAAAATTTGGGTTATTTGGCGCCCGATCAAAGGTACATCGGGACGTCCCGCACAAATCGAGATACTTGGCAATACTAGGGTATGCTATCGGTGTGAATTAACACGCGGGCGTTGGCGGGAAAAAGTGATACGTCCTATCGTTGGGAAGACCCGGAGTGTACTGAATGGTACTGAATCGGACGACGTTTGCGCGTGATGATTTGTAGTATTTTTAAAATAATCATATAAAATAATTGGCTGAATAAAACGAGCTAAATTTTTTTGCGATATTTAACATTACCTCTATTTTGATAAAATAATTAAAATAGAAAAGTTTATATCCCAATACACGGAATAAAATGACATTGAAGTGGACAGTTTTGGTGATTTTATAGTATTGTTGTTTAATATTAAATCGAAATATTTTCGTAATATAAGCTTTGCTATACACTAAAAGACTATATATTATATTACAATAACATTTAAAATAAAGTATTATAGCTTATAATAATGGTTGTATTCGACCTGAGAGATAACTCTGACGTATATTTTTGTAAAACGTTATGAAGGGATTGTCTTCGCTCTAAAAAACCGTCATTAAAAACCATGATTTTGCATTGCAGTGCACTAAATAAAGACTTCATCTTCCTAAAGCCGTAATTTTCTGCAAATAATCTGCTCATACCGTTACGG
>DWHP01008763.1:0-10439 GCA_018247895.1 Parnassius honrathi | reverse complement strand
ATATATATATATATATATATATATCGACGTTTTGATTAACCATAAATGTATAACAATCATGTCAAATCTTTAATTAACTGTAATCACGTAATTCATTGTGAAGAATATTGTTTTCTACCGTCGAATTTATCCTACGTGTCGATATGTTTTAATTTTTTTTTCTTTCGCAATATTTTTATGCCAAGGACCTAAAGAAGGTCAGCCTCTAAAACGGTTATCTTTATGTTATCTGGCCGGCACGTACCGTATAATTTTGGTTTTGCTGACTGGGACTCGCGTCATCGTTTCAAATTCATTTGGTTGCATCTGTGAGTCTAAAACTCGAGTATAATCTTTTTTATTTTTAACAATATATATTATGTCTCCTTTAAATGATTTTAACATAGAACCAATTAATTCATATATTAGTTTATAGCAGTCACACATGACATGTACCTAATTCGCTCCCTAGATATTAAATCTTTCAATCTATAAATCTAGAAAGAAAAACGGATTAAGGAAAAGTAAAGTGAAGGTAGTTAACTTCAATATCACATTTCCAAGGGGCAGTTACGAGCAATTGCTGTTTTATTTCACCAGTGTCCACCCTATAAGTAGGGAATTAAAGAAGATATACAGCCCACTAAGTTCATATCTGACGTCTGAACAGAGACCATTTAATGGGGTCCTTAATCTTAGTCTTCAACCACCTTTGAGAGGGCGGTCATGTTTCTGAGTTAAATGTCTTATCATTTGGTATCAATTGATACCAATTGAAAGGAAAGGTCGCGTTCTTTTCACGCTTCAACAGTGATCAACCAGTTACTGAACCCTTTGCTATGCCACACCTCGTTGGGTTTGGGAAGCAACGCGCTGGCGTGACCCCTGATAAGGCGTTTAACTGGCTTGTGTGATAAGTGAAGAAAATCTCACATGAAAAAATGTGCAAAAGTATAGTTATAAATTTGTTTTTTGTGGACAACGGTTTGGTTGTGCGATAGTCATATTATTTTTTAAAGTTTATTTTAGTCTTCCTATACAATTATTTGTTTTGTTTCCAATGTTTAAGAAATATTGATTATGATGAAATGTTAAGTGGATTATATGGCTAACAGACTATTTCAAGCAGTAAAATTTAAAGACTGTAAATGTGAAACAAGCACGCAAAACTATTCAGGAAAAAAGGCCTCAAAGTAGATAAAATATATAAAATTTGGCTCATAAAACCTTTCAAAGATTATTTTGTGCGGAAACAGTTAACATATATGTTATTATCCTACGCGGTAGTGTTAAGATCGAGCCTAATTTTACAATATTAGCACGATTCGTCAATTTTGAATCTAATCTCTATACAAACTAACAGTTACGGATTATTTAGTAGTGGAGCCACGCTGCAGCCATATTATGGTTGCAGCAGACAAACGAGTACATAGTCCACACCTGGTTGTAAGTAAACTGACGGTTAGTAAGACGATTCAAGAGGCATGCGTTGTCGCCCCGGAGGACTGACATGGAATACCTTGTATCCAGTAAAAAGGTTGCATGTCCAAGAAAAAAAAAATTTACAGCATATGATATGGAGTCACCTAAAACGCACTGGAACAGAAGGACGGTCTTATTACTCCATAAATTTATTAAAAAAGAGGAAGGAAAAAGGAGACGGTATCCAGATTTTGACTATTGCTTGTGACTCTCACTTATTTTACTTAGGTGAATTTTGTTAGGCTTTGTCCTATGTTATATATTAGAATGTATTAGAATTCCGAAACGTGGCCTTTTAGTTGTTTAGTACATGAACTAGGATCAGTATTTGCTATAAAAATATAAATAGTGAAACACAGTCATAGGGTTTTATTACAGTTTTTGCGTACAGGTGAGAAAATGTTGATAAGGGGGACGCGCGGGGAGAGGTAGAGAGGCGTTGTTCTTGACACAGTAAAACTAGGAGTGCAGTAGGTGCAACTTACGGCCCACACCGAGCTTTTTGCGTGCCGCGATCGCTATCCGCAACCGGTTAGGGTTTATAGTTTTAAGCTCTCTGTAATTGAAAGCTAATGAACTAACTACAAAAGTTTTTATACGATTTCTCGTAAACACTTTTAAATATTTAGGCATCAATTGCCAACGATCTCGTATGTATTCTGATTGGCCTTTCTGTAAACAACTTTCATAAGTGTCAATCAAAATAAATCCGTAAAACAACCTTTAAAAGGTCTAACATCGATTAGCAGAGCACTTTACGGCTATTAGTTGCTTTTCATGTAACACAAAGTTAATTTTGCTTTGGCAGTGATGTAGATTCCTGCATGCTTCTTTTAGCAACAGTTAAATACAACGATATTATTTTTGATTTCACCTCAATTTGTGCTCGGAAAACGTGATTTATCGCGAGTCCAATATAACTTGATTAAAATTGTTTTAGTGTATAAATTGTCTGTATCAAATGGTAAATGTGGGGCAAGCAGAAAACACTTTTTGAAACACTAGATGGTTGGGCTCCTTTTTGTTCCAGAAATCGACCTAGTATGTAACCATTCTGTTACCTATTTAAGTCACCAAGATATTGCTATGATCCAACTTGAAAGTTTATAGATCATTCATCACGTCCTCGGGAAAGTAATTGTATCTCTAGCCTACTTTGTTTAAAGTTGGTATACACCTGATACATGGGAAGCAGCAGCCTCTTACCGTCAGGTGGGATGTTTGCTCGTTTGTCAGAAAAATTAAAAGCAACATCATCTCCAATTTAATGTTAAAACATTTTTTTGCTACCAGTTAACTTAAGAACGAGGCCTCAACGACCGCAGCATGGGGAATATCCATTGGGAAATCCTGTCACTTGGCAATAGATGTCAGGATACCTTATATTGCAATTAATGACGTAAAGTCTTTCGAAGGGGTCCGTAGATTGTTTATGGGCTGACGAAGGTTTTTGTATCTACTTGCGGTTACAATTCAGTAACTATCGACCACATTACAAACAAACTTGTGATAGTTTAGGTATTAAGTGCTCGTGGTAGATTTTATTGTACGGCGGCAAACTGCTTCGATGCCTGCCGGCACCAATAAAATTGTTAACATTGCTATTTTAAGTGCTGATTTATAACTAGCTGAGCGGTTAAAGAAAACATTGTAGGGAACTTTAAATGTCTGAGGAATATTTCAAAGGCATGTGAATTGTGAAGTTCGCTAACACACACTGCAGCAGCGCGGCGGACTAATTGCTTCACAAACCTCTAAGAAATGAAAGGCTGCCCAGATGTGGAACGCATGAAGGCTGTAACTTTTACGAACACACTAAAACATTTATTAGTTATTCTTATATCCCTTCCAGTGCCCTGTTTATGAAAACTGACAAGTCTACTTGTTCATAAGTTACACTTTACAAGAAAGTTTTTACAAGTTCGTGTAAATTACGTTTATCAAAAAAATCTACAGGGCTTTTAAAGTTTAACACTTGTAGGTTCTACTTGTAAGTTCTAAAATCAAAAATGTATGCCGCATTCTTTTCCCGCCATTTTCTTGCTTCCGGTCACTTGACCACATTTTAAAAAGGATAATCATATTAAAAAATATTACAGTACTACTTATGACACTTGTAAGACGGAATGGAGATTCGCCGGACACTCGTTGGATTTGCTACGATTTTCTACAAATTGTAACTTACAAGGGATTGTTGATGAACAAAATCATGAATACAAGTGTAATATATATGTGAAATAAATAATGACCCTTGTAACTTGTAAAGTTTACGCGTGTAGTTTTGATAAACACATATTTGTAATAATTAAAAAAATTATAGGAAAATTGCTTGTAATACAAGGCTTGTAAATTTCGATAAACAGGGCACAGATCTTTCAAAACCTCTTTTTTGTTTAATAATGTATTTGATGGGCAAATTATTCATGTGTATATTCCATATAACATTTTATTACAAAGTTTCAATTTTTTAAACATTTTTTTGGAGATTAGTTCCTAAAAAAAAAACGTGGGACCTCTTTCCATAATCCATGTATAGAAAATCCATACACCACCGATCTAACTATAACAATAAAACGACGAGCCGCTTTATTTTGAACGTGGTCGTTGCTTCTTCTTTATCCCATATCAGGATCTACGGACGATATTAATGAGACGTCTTTTTGTTTTTTCTGAGCTTTATTAGTTTTACGAGCGCTTTGATGGATGTGAAGCAGTAACGCTAAAACAATAAATAGTGCAAAACATGTTGTAGCGTTCATTATCGTGACGAAAAATTTCGTCACGATAATTCGTTAAGGTAGTGTATATTCGTATATATAAGAGCCGCGGGTAAAAATCCCACACGAAACAAGCATTTGTATGGCCCTCAAGTAAATGTTTCGGTTCTGGATGTTTGTCCTTGTGAAATGTATCTAAAGTGCCCCGACGATGCAGGAGGAAATACTAATATGGAGCTAATGTTAATTTAAAAAAAATCACCCAATGTGGTTAATTTTTTGACACGACACAAGGTGATGATCATTAAAGAAATTTATTTCCTTCTTTCGTTCAAATGCCTTCACATCGAGATAGCGAGGTCGTCGTTCTTTATATCCTATTGCTTTAATAATGGAGCATATCGGTTTGACCTTGGCTTCAGAAATCATCAGGGTCTTCTAAGGCACGCTTCGTATATTATGATGATTTTATCTTATTCATACAGTTCAAGTCCTTGAAGTGATTAACGCTTTAACGCCTGATCGTTAACAATCATGTTTATATCTACTATCCAAAATTCAGTTATTGTCGGGGTAGTTACAGTTGGTCGATATTCATTAGAATACATTTTCAAATGTATTTCGCAGGATGTTTCGCTCCTTAATTGCCTCTTATACGTCAACGTCAGCATTAAATCAATTTTATTTGGACCACTAACATCGTCGTTTTCTGAAGAATGAGCACATACGACAAAATCCCACAATCGTTTAGTGAGGTTTCGACTGTAATAATGTAGAGACATGTCTCGTTTTATAGTACCGGACGGAGGTTGGCATAGAAAGAAAATGATCTAGAAATGATGTCGCATGTGTGTAATAATGTGGTTTTAAATTGTTAAGTCGTCAACGCTTATAAATCTCGTCGATTTAGATCACGTTCCTAATTTTAGAAAATAATTCGCTGCCAATGTCATGCAATATTTTGTAAAAGCCCAAACAATAGCAACCAAAAAAACTTTTAAAGCTATAAAATTATACCGGTTTACGTTTATAATAAGTGACTTATAAGACCAGAACAGTGTTGTATTTGTGACATGCTGTATTCAAAAAATCGTTCTCCTCGCTATCTTGCTTGGGCAGCATTTAAATGATACAATTGATAAATGACCGCCGCATAATAACATATTAGCTCATTGTATTATGTCAAATGTTAATGATAAATTGTTAATTACACAAACTAAGAAAAAGTGAAGAATAGCTTTAAGTTGCGTAAGTCACTAAAGGTATAGTCTAATCGAGGTTTTCATACTTAATACAAACGAATTTTGTAGTAATAATGAAAACTCAAAGAATGAATTTCGGAATTTAAAAGATTTGTTGTTTAAAGTCACGGTCAGGAATGGTATAGTCGTTTAATATGCATAGTAAATATAATAATAATACAGTAATAAAACCAATGAGGATTACATATTTTAAATTGAGTATCATATATAAGTTATCTTCAATCAGATGTAATAATATCATCCCGTACCTTTAAGAGCTCTCAATTGAGCAAGTAAATTTAACAATAGCCATTTAACAAGACACCGTTTAACGGATGCTTCGCCTGATTCAAAGCCCGAATAATGGCACGATTGTGAAGTTCATAGAATCTGTTCATTGTCGCTGTTATAAGTTGAGGACATCCAACACCCATTTTATTTAGTGGAAACGTTAGTGTCTTAAGCGGAACCGATTAAGAAGACATATTAAAAACTTATGTAAATATATTTCATCAGTGTATGACATAAAAACTTAGATCCTGAGAGCTATCTTTTCTGTGTTCTGATCCGTGCAAGCATTTCAATTGTAGTTTAGACCATCGTACCATATCTTTTATAGAATAAGGGTGACAAACTAGCACACAGCACACCTGATGGTAAGTGGATGTTGCGGCCCATAGACATCTACAGTTTACCTTTCATTAACTCGGCGTTGGTCCCACCCCTTTCGGCTACATCAGTGAAAAATACGGGTGAAAAATACCCAGATACAAAATTACGTATTTATCAAAGTTTATTGTCGTTATTGTTATAATTACTTGATACAAATAGCAAATAAATATCGAGGATCTAAATAAAATCAAGAAAACAAATTCTAAAGCGTGTTTTATAAAAAAACTACGTGTCATAAATTCTTACCAAAATATTATCTTGATTTTTAGTAATTTGGACAAAATAAAAAAAGTAACTCAATTAAAATTTGCTTTTCTTATCTCAAAAAAATATTTTTTATTTTTTGATTTGACTACATTCACTAACGTATGCCAGTGTGTTTTAAGTAATTAACCAACATCGAAGTAACATTATAAAAGCTAAGAAAAAATTCAACTAGGCAGACTTAATATAGGATTTTGAGTGATAATTATTTAATTTTTTGAATACAATAAAAAACTGGGTAGTGCATGTTCCCGACATACCATTTTGTCACAAAAGTCGATTTTTGCGTCAGTGCATTGTAGAGGCTAATAAAACAACTTTCCCTTCTGTGGCACATAAGAAACCTATAATTTTTTTTATTTTTGCTTGATACAAATATTGGAGGTATATCTTTGTTGTTCTTGCGAACTGTTCCCAAATCAGTCAATCCGTGATCAATGTATAAATCCTGAAGCATTTGAAATGATTTAAACCAGTTATCCATTACAACATTGCGATTTGTATTTTTTATCTGTTATACTTAACTTTTTACCGGATTAATTGCTGAGTTCTTATCTACATAAATTTCCAAAGTAAAAACATAGTATGTTTTCGCATCAGCTAACACTTCAATTTTTAAGCCATACTTTCCTGGTTTGCTCGGTAAATACTGCCGAAAAGAGCAACGTCCACGTAATTTCTCTAATTTTTCATCAATGGTATCCTGGTCATGCAAAGAGTAATGCAATTTTTTCTGGTATAAAAATAGACTTCTCTGATCGCTGTTAGTTTATCATGCTTACATCTTTCCATGCGTATGTACCAATCTTATGCATGCAAGAAGAAAATAAATCCGAGATCGCGACATTGTAACCAAGCAAACATTAGAACCAGTGCCATCAGTAGTCAAAAGATCTTCAGTATTCAAATGGGCTTCTCAAAGTTTGCCAAGATGCAAGCCAAATAAAGCTCTGATTTCCGTTACGTCGGTATATTTACATTCTCTAATTCTTTGATAATTTAATTTGCGTTTATCGATATATACATTGGTGCAGTCAACGATAAGTTGTAAGTCTTCTTCAGTAGGAAAATTAAATGCCATGCATTAACAATTTTCAGCCACTGCCTGGCAATATGGAGTATAATTAATAGTGAAACTGGTTTTGTCAACTCTCGCAATTCAACCTACCAGTTAAGTTTTAACAATAAATTAACTAAATCAGATCAGGACGTTGCAATAGTTTTTGAGGAATATTTTACTGATATTCCGATCTTAATCACTAAGTCGCTGAATTCTTCTCCTGTCGTCGCCGAATCATTACTTAAACAAAATGTAACTGTGTGTACAAAGAATTTTACATTTCATAAAGTGTCATCAAAAGATATTGTAAAATATTTAAAGACTATTGATTATATCCGCCGATCTGTGGGGGATTTGTGTTAAAGTTACTACGTCTATAATAGATACAATCGCACCTCAACTATCTATTATTTTTAATACAAGTATCGAATCTGGTGTGTTTCCTGATTTAATGAAGCATAGTAAAGTAATACCTTTATTTATGTCTGGTAGTACATTGGACCCCGCTAATTTAAGACCTATTTCTGTACTGCCAACACTTAGTAAAATTTTGAAAAAATTATTCTTGATCAAATGTTAAATTTTTTTAATGTAAATAATTTACTTCATAGAAATCAATTTGGTTTCACAAGGGGTCGCTCGACAACTGATGCTGGTGTTGAGCTGATTAAATATATATTTAATGCATGGGAGAATTCACAGGATGCTTTGGGTTTATTCTATGACCTATCCAAAGCCTTCGTTTGTGTTCACCATGAAACATTAATCTGGAAACTTCAACACTATGGTGTAAGAAGTGATGCTTTTAAATTAATTTTTTTAGCCTCAGGGCTCAATTCTCGGCCCCTTTCTGTTTCATGTATATATTAATGACTTACCTTACATAGTAGGTGATAACCATGATATAGTATTATTTGCTGATGATACTTCACTAGTTTTCAAATTAAAACGACAGTTATTAAGTTACGACGAAGTAAATAATGCTATAACTAAGTTAGTCAATTGGTTTAATGACAATAATTTGCATTTAAATGGAACTAAAACTAAATGTACGAAATTCGTAATTCCTAATGTTAAACATGATAAACATGTAAATACCAATATGATTTTAAATGGGAAGGATCTGGGTCTTGTTGATACCACCAATTTTCTCGAAATCACACTAGACGCAAAGCTTCAATGGCTCCCCCATATATCAATACTAGCTAGCAGACTTAGTTCTGCAGCGTATGTTGTGAAAAAGATTAGAACTCTTACCAGTGTTGAAACAGCTAGAATAGTTTACTTTAGTTTTTAACAGCATTATGTCGTATGATATCTTGCTATGGGGACACGCGACTGGCGCTGAAATTATATTTATTTTACAGAAGGGTGCCGTTAGAGCAATTTATAATTTAAAATCAAAAGGGTCAGTGAGATAAAAATTTAAGGAAATTAATATATTAACACTGACCTCTCAATACATTTATGAAAATGTAATGTACGTACACAAAAATAAAAGTAGTTTGGTAAAAATAAGTGATATTGATTCGTAATTACTAGGAACAAACACTAGCTAGTAGTACCAGTTACTCGACTTCATCGAGTCAGTAATTCATTCTTGGGGCGATGTATATGCTTTTACAACAAAATCCCAGAAAATATACAAAATTTGACGTACACAAAGTTCAAAAATGTTATTAAACTAAGTTTGTTTAAAAGGGGTTATTATAATATTAAGAAATATATGGATGATAATAACCCCTAGGAAGGGTGATCGCTACCAAGCTATTTCTAATTTGTCTTGTGTTGCTAATTGAAAACATGATTGTAAGCTATTATTGGAAAAAAAATAGTCCCACCGGGTTTCTTGCTGGTTCTTCCCAGGACAGAGATTTTTTGCGAACCAGTGGTAAACGAAAAAAGTGACTTTCAATAAGTATTGTTATAATCTAAATTAAATAAAAAACATTCTGTCTCTGTTTGTGTTCCTATTATTTTTAGTAATAACGTTTTGTATCATTCATATTCCGATTAAAGCGAATGTTCTTATTACTATAGGAAATATTACTTACTGTAATTTATTAATCAGCACATATTGTAGAGGATGAAAACATCAGTAAATGTGCCGAAAATAAAATAGTAAGTACTTAATGATTTTGATGTGTAGAAGATAAATATATTTATAACTTAAAAATTCATCAAGACAATCATGTTAATATCCATTTTTAACGATTTTAAAAACACGAAATGAAAACCACGCTAACCTCAATAAATTTGTACCGAAATTGATGTTAGTATCATAGTTAAATTAGGGGTCTAGGAAGTTTGACTTTAGTACCACAGATAATCCTTGAACTAAGGATAGTCTTCATTTTGTAATAACGTTTTATTTAGTTCATGCTTTAAAATTAGTAGTTAGGAGTACTATATTTATTCCGTGTTTTGGAATGAGGCCGATAGAGTTTTATCTATATTAACACCAGAATATATTAGAAACAGATAACCAAAACACAATGTATCCATTATATATATTGCTTACAGCCAATTTCTAGAGATACAGTTACGGGTATATAATATATTAAAGACTGCACTAGATTAAAAAAATCACTCTCACTACTACTAGTTAAGCTGTAATCATCATCATAGTTGTTAACAATAATTATTATTTGATTTTCTATTATGCATTAAAAATGACTGCCCCTTTCATAATCACTCATAACAATTTTGCTTCATGTAACAGTTGTATTTTCTACAATTTCTCCTCCGGCGGATCCCACGTGACAAATAATTATGAGGCGCCCAACTTATCCCACGGACACGTATCAACTGTCCATGTCTGCGGCACAGTGTAGTTAAGGCCTAGCTGTTTCGCCAATGAGTAAAACGATGTCGCAATTGGTTATATTTTTAATTTCTCGTAAAAATGTTATTTTTCGCATTCTATTTTCATTATTTTGCGTATGTCAATTTTGTTTTTGTTTTGGAAGCCAATTCCTATTCAAATGGTTCTCAATGACTCTATACTACCATTGTCTAAGTTAT
>DWHP01008762.1:0-10440 GCA_018247895.1 Parnassius honrathi | reverse complement strand
ACGTAGGGAAATTATGTAAGAATATGTAGGTAAGTACATTTTTTTAAAGAATAAGGATGAAAAACGAACACACAGTCCATCTGATGATAAGTGGATACTGTGGCCCATAGACATCTATGTTTAACCTCGATTAAGGATCAAAATGCAGATGCGTTAACACCGCTGAGAACTAATATGGAATGCCTCGATTCCAGTAAAACAGGTCCCCGGTTCTCTACACTCACCATACGAAACTCAGCGACATCAAGCTGCTATTTTACGCTGGTATTCTATTAGAGAGAGCGTGGTCCTGCCCCGGTTAAGACGACCATTTCGTGCTACAACCACAATATGGCACGCAGCGGGGCTCTACCACGTATAAAACATAACATAATTTTATAAAGCTAAATCGGAATCAGCAGCAAAATTATACTCACTTTAATCCATGACTTTGTTGCATAACAGACAAACAGGTATTGATTATGTATAATATTTTGATATGTAATGATATTTTAGAAGGGTTCATACTACTAGTCACTTTGCAACAATTTCGTCTATAATTATGTTAGTCAGACAAAAATGGGGCCGGTTAAAGACACCATAATACATAGACACGAACTTCCTTAATATATCATTCACCATTACTTATGATATCATGAGAAAAAAGAGAATAATAATTTCTTTGATATACAGACGCCGAGGACAAACATAAATGTATGTATATGATGACTGATATCTCTGAGGAATGAGGTGCAATTATTTGACATATTTCGTAGCGAGGGTAGTTAATTTGTTGCAAAAGTAACGGATAAATATTTTGTGAGAAAACAGACAAAAAGATTACTATGTATCCCTTGGTTAATATAAAATATAAATATTTTTTACATTAATTAGACAGAAATGGATAAACTAAACTACGGTTATTCCTAAAGTATAAGAACGTAAAAACTTAAAAATGTGTTAAGCATTTGAGGATACAGCACTGAGGCATTGTTTTGTGTATATAAATACCATAGAAACCGAAAACCTTTTATATAAAATAATGATGGCACTCTGTATTTTTGATGATAAAATGGAACTTTAAAATAATGATGACGCTATGTACTGATGATAACATCTGCGTTCACCTTAGCCCCAACTAACGACATCTGGTGAGCATAAGATTATTAGCCTTAGTTAAAAGAACGATTAAATACTAAATTATGTACGCAAACTTTTTTAGTTTTCTTTTTAAATTATATTACTATATATAACGTTATATATAAATATATACGAGATATAATACATAAACTCATAATATAATGTTTTGAAAATATTACGACGTGTCTATTCGTTTCCGAAGACTACATAATATGCTCAGAGTTAAAACCACGCAGGAAAAAAATAAAAAAGTGCAAAATCATATCGCCGTTACATCTCGAATGGTACTTTTTTATTTCAATTTTCGAGGGTTCGCTAAACGTTTGGAGCGAACTCTATTATTCGGTGCCCGTACCGTTGCTGTGACGTACGCACATTCGACAACCGTCGTATGTTATTAAAAGAAATAATGTGTATCATAACCTATTCATATCTATCATCTGAATGGATATGCCAATTTCAATCATTTTGTATTCGATGGCTTATTATTACATGTTGCTCTTAAACCGTTTCTAAAAATCGTAAACATGTCAAAAGAGAGTTTTACAGATAGCATAAATTAAAAAAAAAACTCATTTATTTAAAGTCAAGTAAAAATTTTCATATAACCAATGGCACAGGTCGTTAAATATTTATGATATAGGCATATTGGATAATGAATAAAAATACACAAAAAATATATTTTTTAAGATAATATAAAGAATTCTACTTACTAACATTCATACTTGCTTACTAGAAGGATTGATATCCAATAAATTTCGAGTCACGCACATGTCAAGGGACTACAAGCATTACGGCATAGACATAATCTAATAGAGCCGCCGACAAAACCGATTCATTATTCCTTTCTTAGCATCGCATTACGTCAGTTTCTATTTACCTCAAAATGTTTCATTTGCATAATAGCCTTTTTTACCGTCATTATTATTTAAGTTAATATTCCGATTTGTGTAAGCGGGGGTCGCACGCACAGAAAACATAAAGACAATTTGTATGTAGCGGGCATTTATGTAAATATCAACCAACAATACTCTTCTATTATTATAATGTGTACACAGAAACGGGTGTGGGGAGTATTGCCGTAATTTTAGGCGTGGTTTTTAAGAAATTAATGTTTTTTAAGAAATAATAAAGAAATTGGCGATATAAGAGTTGAATAACACAATTTTCTTATCATCAATAGCGCATTAACACTTACGTGGCCTATTTAGAAAATATTGAAATAAATTATTAAATTTAAAAAAGCCTCGCGAAACCTAATTATAAAATCCCAACCCAAAAACGAAACGTAAGAATTTGATGTGCTGAATGTAATATTAATATTTCTTTAAGTTTAATCAACGAAACATCAGAAAGCAATAAGCTCTATTAAAGAGTCCGATAGAATTTCTCATTCCTTTCGTCTTGGGTCGTCAGAAACAAAGTGCGTCCGTCGGTGGTGTTATTAACGCGTCTAAATAATTACAGGGCACATCAATCAGAGGGCACATGCAGATACGGCGTTTTGTGCGAGTCAGCGTACACTCGGCACACTCCGCAACCCTTTCTTTGATATCTATAATGATATTTCGAATCTACTAAAACTTATCTAAATCAACAGTGAGAGATGATGATTGATAAACAGAGTGTTGGTAAGTATAAAATCGAAAAAGTAAAAGTAAATAGTTTTAAAATCGAAATTACTTATCAATGTAAAATAAATATACCTAGTTTGAAATCACTTTTTTAAAAGATAAAGGTGACAAACGAGCACACAGTCCACCTGATAATAAGTGGTTGCTGTGGCCCATAGACATCCACATCTTTCCTCGATAACGAATCAAAATGCAGATGCGTTGTCACCCGTGTGAACCAAGAGATAATGACATGTTTCCAGTAAAAAGGGCCTCCGGATTTCTACACTCACCGTACGTAATACAGCAGCGTTAAGCATCTATTCTACCTCGTTATTCTTTGAGAGCGTGTTCCTTCCCGGTTTAGCCGAACCATACGTGCTACAACTAAACCATTAATATAGCCTCAGCTAGGCTCCACCACGTAAAACCTTATGATATTGTTGTAAACAAACACCTTTATTAGTGTCTGGCAATGTAGATATATTTGGGGTATAAAATAACCATACCATATCTCATTTTTTATAGAATTAAGTTGACAAACTAGCTTAAAATCCACCGGACGGTAAGTGACAACTGCACTTCATGGACACCTGCAAACAACTGCCCACAAAGAACGCTACAGTTCTCAGGGGTGACAAGAACGCGTTGTCACCGCTGAGAACTTCGATATATAGCCTTGCAGCCTAGACGTATACTGGCTCTCTATGTAATCATCTCTTATTTACCCAAGATGTGAAATACTTAACATCCATCATCAGTCTGATCAATTTGGAATCTAACTTATTTGGATAGATTTCCCACCAATCAAAAGTCAAAAAAAGCCTTGTCTGTTGGTCCGCACTGCGCGAAGATTTGGCAAAAGCATTTTAAATTTTACACCAATAAAAATATCATTATATCGTTTAAAAATGCTTAGAGAAATTATATAAGAAAAAAATTGAAAAATTAATGCATTAAACTACGGTTTAGAAATTTTGACGGATTATTACGTGAGAAAATAAATAATAACATTACTATTATTAGATCTCCTGGTTCATATATATTACACGTATATATTTTATATTTTATACGTCGTAGAGCCACGCTGCAGTTACACCATGGTTGAAGCGCGAATGGATCGTCCCGACCAGGGAAGAACCACGCTCTCACGGAATATCAGCGTAAAATAGCGGCTTAATACTGCTGTGTTTCGAATTGTGAGTGTAGATATCTTAAGACCCCTTTTTACACGAAACGAATTATTCCATCTTAGTCCTTAGGGATAAAAACGCATCTCCATTTTGATCCTTAATCGAGGATAAATGGTAGATATATAATAGCCTCACCACTTACCATCAACTTACAATCAACGGGAATGTGTGCTCATTAGTAACACTTATTCTATAAAAACAGTATTGCACGAGGTGACTTCTAAACATTGCAAAACTTAGTTCTATGTCAGAAACTTGCCTAAAAGTAGGAGGAAGCAAGTTACAAGTCTTACCTACGTATACTTGATACCGAACTGTATAAAATGAGAGTGCTATGCACCACTCGGCACACGATGATTGGCACAATTCATCTAGAACGCCACAAATGACCGCAATTAAACGAACAATGACTATTTTCAATTCCCCAAACCTAATTTCCTCCGACGTAAACGTTAGCAGCCGGGAATATGACGCTTTAATAAATAAATTGACTTAACGTGTTCCGTTCGAGTACATCCACCGTTCTCCCATGGAACGACCGATGAAGATCACAAGTGCGCAATTTTAAAAATAATACCTCCAATCAAGTGTTACAAAAATACCGATAAAGTGACTTTCGTAACCATGAAAATAATAATTAGTCTTTTGGCCCTAACTAAGCGGTGAAGTCGCGCCGGTCTATTGGCACGCGTCAATATTTGACGGACGTCTTCACTCGTCATCGGTACATTACACTGTCGTGCTCGTGACTGCCTTTCATTCGTATATTGATATAGATGCTCTAAACATACTCAACTTTATGACAACAGTCACAAGGTCGCATATAACTGAATTAACGTGGTAGAAAATAATTTCATAAACGATATCGTTCTAGCCCTATCTTTGAGAGCAGTCTAATTAAGTTTTTTTATGTCGAAACTTATTCACGATTGACAGATGGCGCTAGCGGCGTTTTAAAATGAAATGTTACTCTCTATACATTTATAAATCACTTTGTTTTTAACTGTTTGGATATTACAGCGATTATTGTTATGTAATCTAAATGAATTTTAATAATTAAACATATTTTAACCTGATAAATTATTTATCACTTATCTTTTTATGTTATGATACGGAATTATTATTTTTATTGATAATTTCCTATTAACTGTAATTATACATCTTCAAAACAAATAAGAAAGTAATTATTGTCAATGCGAATAAAAACAAGCCATCGCTGTTGACGTATGGTTGCAGCAGGCGGCGATGAGGAAGCACATGGAACCCATCAACATCGCAATATCGATCACGAAATCCGCCATCAATCATAAGACATCAGAAAGGATTAAAATCTACGTTGCACCTTCCGAAGCCCGAGTACCCTTGTTTTTCTCTAACCCGTAAATACTAAGGGGCGTAAGTACGGCCCGGGGGCGGTAAATATTATAGAGGGGGTTGGGGTGAGTACCCCTGCCTTTGGAAGGGGGCACTATCCCTTATCGCGAACGTTACCCTCGCTCGCGGCCGCTAGACCGCCAAAATGTGGGGCAAATCGATTCCTCTGCCCCATTTTTGTGCATCTGGACCGTTATCGATTTTCAACTACGAAACTGTTAATCGATTATTATTGGAGTGAACTCATAAATCAAATAGATATTTTATAAAAACTTGATACTACCATGACATTTCTCGCCACATAAAAGTAATATATTGTTATTTTGTACCTATGTTATCAAAATAGAATAAAAATATTCTAAAATTATATAACAGGTAAGAAGAAAACCGTTCCAAATTAAAATTATGAAACATCGCTTTATTATATTTTTTATTATCAACAGAAGTAGGCCCAAAATTTGCTACATTTATTTATATGTAGATTTTGATAATCCGTAAACATTTTTATAAACTAGAATCGCGTCATATTGAAATTGGACCATATAACTGGTTATGGTGTTGTTTATGGGAACATCATGTGTGTGCCCACTTTTTTTATCTGCCTCAATGGCAACATACACACATGACATATTTTCCTACACATCTATGGCACAGTACCTTTTGAATGATGTAACTTTTTCATGTTTAGGTATTAATAAAATAATATCTTTAACTGTATTATAAATTTAACAAAAACTGTTCAATGACCCTAAGCAACATTATAAAGACACAGATTTAATACTAATAAATAAAATACCTTTAAATTGTACGTAAAAGCAGCAACAAAGTAATTTAACTGTCGCAATTATTACTATTTGACAGTTTTCACTATCGAAGTTAAAATTTTTATATGTGCTATAAATTAAATTCATTCGAAAGGCAAAGGTGCTTAATCGTACGCTAGTTTCGTTTAAAATTGTCGGCTGATTTTTTAAACTTGTTTTTGCTATAATATAGCACCTATGTCCACTTTAGCACCTATGTTCGCCTCGGCAGTTAAAATTGTTATAGCTTAACGCCGTCTTCCCATAATTTTGTTATAATTTACGAAGAGATTATGGTTAATTTTGTAAGTCTGAGTTTCACCGTCCATACATGCGCTACTGATTATCAACTGCAAATAAAACGATATACAAAAAGTACCTACTGATTAGACTAAAAATACAGTATTGTTTTTTTTATAAATTTATGATTTGATAATCATGATATTATTATATATTTAATCATATTTTATCTTTATTGTGAACGACTAGTAGGTTCAAGAAGAGTAAAGGCGAGATGCGCATGAAGTCAATGGTCGCTCACAACGACGGTTCTCACCAGAGTTACACCATCCCACTGCCGAAACGCTCATTGTGGAAGTCTCTGGAAGAATCCGCTTTCGACTAAATTCCTATGATAGCATTTAATCATAATGATGACGTCTTAAAATATAATTTTAACGTAATTTAATAAAAACTTGAGTTGTCCCACACCTCCCATGTCTTGAAGCCAATAAATTATTATTAAAGCAATTAACAAGCCCATAAACTAGCGTTCGATTACCGATGGACTTCCGAGATGACTTTGGAGTTACACTCGACTTAAATAACGATTACGCTTTGGCTATAAATATCCTGAAGTTTGCAAAACGAAGCTATTTTTGTGCTACTAATATATTTTTAGCATTACAAATTATGCTATTATATGTTTCGATGTAGACCAACGTAGGCATGCTCCGATGTCATACGCCTGTATATAGTCTTTAGATTATAGATTTTTAATAAATATATTTCGATTTATATTTTAGATCCAGAATAAACACAAAGACACTCCCTCATATCGCCTTTTCAGCTTTAATAAAATACCAAAATCAAATTAATGGAAATATAAGGCAGTATAGTTTGGATTCGATTTGGATTAGAAGCAGATCCAAGTTAATTAAGTACTAAATGACGCACAGAATGTTCAACCAATATACAAAAAATATATTTGTAGCGTAGGAAACATAAAAAATACACAATTTTAATTAAATGGAACTCGCACACTAAACTGGTAGTAAATTTTAATAATCAAGAAACATTGTTGAATCCAGGATCGAAATTAAAAATAGAAGTAACAAAATCTGACTCATAAAAGTTATTTTACTATCACAATTTGCAACTTCGGAGTACGTTTGATAGTTGCCATGTTTTATATCGAACTCTTTTTAAGTCCATGCGAATGTTTTATTGCATTTTATTATGCTCCGTATATCAGAGTTTAACGAGGGCTCCGGCCGAGGTTTAAGTAGCCCTTATCTCATTTCGTTGCTTTGTTGTGAGCGTTGCGAGTTTATGTTAAACTATATGATGGTCTGCTTGTCGGTGGCGAGTTGTCAAAACTTAGTGCTGCAACAAAGTCGGTAATTTGGCTAATAGAATTTAAATTCATATAGCGTAAAATTCTTCTTGATCAACTTTTTAATCATCAAACATACGTCTGAATGATATTAAGGATTGATTTCACAGTTTTAGCACTGGTCGGACAAAATCTTTAATTTTTTTTGTGAACACGCTACGGTTCCCTGAGTCGACATAATCGCCACCACCAGGATCATTTGACATAATGACCAGCGACATATGTATATTACATTAAACATTATTCAATTTCACTTAATATCATTAAGTTATAATATTTTATATACAAAAATCAATTTTGTTCATTCGTATTTATGCGCTACCATACTGTTCATCAGATTGCGGTCAAACTTTGTCAACACATTGCTTGAACTTTCGCAAAGGTTAGGCATAGTTTGACTCCAGAATCCAGTTGTAGAATCCAGATGTCATCCATTTGAAGCCGGGCAAATCGCCAGTACTTAATAAATTAACATTCTATTCTACAATTTTCAGACTGATTCCTGATTAGACATCGACCTTTCTGAGGATACGCCATCAAACATGCATTAATTAAAAGAGATAGTTGCCTTTACTCACTACGCTAAGCATGATATGGATATACGCAGAGCCGAGATCCTTGTATTTATTTAGCTGCTAAAATTGCAACATTACATGAGATTTGAGTTTTATGTTTTGGGTGGATATCCAACTATCAGATATTTCTCAAAGCCTTCTCCATTAAATCAGCGGGGTAAAACACGTGTAGATAAGATTAAGTTCGGAGACAAACTTGATATATCTTTACGACCGAAGGATTGCCTCGTATTGCTGGTTTGCGTATCGTATTTACAATTGTAAAGCTATTTCCTTATTTAACTGTAGCAGCGTATACATAAGAAGGTTAAGGATTCACACACGCCATTTCCATAATCAAAGGCTTTGAAATATCTACTTTCTACAAGCAGATAATTTTATGCGTGAATAAAGGAACGTGCTAAGCTACTTTAATTAAGTGTAAGTGTGGAAGGATCAAAAATCTGTGGTTTTAATACCTTAAATAATTACGCGTTTTGGAACAATACACGATTATTCCTTTTTCAAATCACAGATGAATTTGTAAATAATGATAGCACTTTAATCCACGTTACCTATTCTACAGATACTTTAAAACAACTTTCACTTTATATTCTGTTCACTATTGAATGTCAATCATCGTGAAAGATCTTTTATCAATGGCACTGATTATTCCTATTAATTAGAACAGCTAACTAATTATCTTCCAGGTAATTAATAGATAAGGGAGACTTATTCACACAACGGCGAGTGGAGCGAATCGAACAAAAACATATTTACACCGCATTCCGCCTACTATTGTTTTGATAAAAATCTGCACTAGATTAACTGCATGTGCAGCTAGCTGTGTACAGATAGATGGAAAATTATACAGGTGTATCATATTTATCTGTAGAAATTTAAACATATCCACCATGCGGTGGCAAGCTGGCAACGGTAAGTACTAGAACGCCCCGATGTTGATGTTTGAATATTATAAAATGTAATTGTAGAAGCTGCTGCGAAATATCTATGCCTATATCTTATCCTAGTAAATATCTAGACCGATTACGGGAAAATGCTTTTAAGCGTGAGGCGTAGTTCACCTGCAAAGAGTGGTGAATCTTTCCAGCTTACGAAAGCTTTATGACCTGAAATAATGGTATAACTGTGACGATAATGAAAAATATTAAAATCTAAGAAAGTGTTTAATGTATTCATCTATCGGATAAATTACATTTACATTTATTACCACATTTCCTGACCGTACTTATAAAAGTGGAGCGTCATTTGATCGTATTCCCGTAGTGTTTGTATGTCTGTAACAGTTCATCTCATGATAAACGGCAATGACTCCTTCAGCGGGTATAATTAAACGTGATTAGAGCTCAACACATGGTGAATCACAATTACAAGACGTTACAACGGCCGCCGGCGCGCCGAGCGCACGCCATGCGATATTTTCTATCGGCCATTCAATAACTGGCACGGAAGCGAATTTTAATTGATCACGCTTATTATGCTGTTGACGCTCGCTTTTTCTACTAATTGTTCTACTGTGCGGAACACTTATCATCCGATAAACGAAGTGACTGTCGCGGCGCGTGCCGTCGTTGTCAAGTCTAACTATGGAGTGCTGCCTGTTGAAGAGTTGCGGCTAGGAAACGCATGTTCCGAATCCATTCAAATCCAACATTATGAATGAACGGAATGAGAAAAAGACAGCGTAATGCCGCCGTACGGGAGCGAGCGGGACGCATTTTCAATAGTACGCGAAACGGAAATAGAGCCCGAGATAATTCCGTCTAGCCGGAGGGATTCCCTCGTGTCATTTGTGTGCGTGCCGTTTTTACAATTGTACGGGGATTACGAATGTTTGAGTGTGTTTTGGAGCGTTCGGCGTGTTCGGAGGGTCCTGTGTCGGGTCGCTCCTTCAACTCGGTCTGAGCCCAGCCGAGCCTTCCCCAGCTACTTGTTGATCAATCGTAATAAATTGCAGCCATGATATTCCCATTGTGGAACACTTTGTCGCTTTACTGCCTTCGAGGAAATTGCGTTTCCTTGAGCAACTCGAGTTTATTTGTCGCTCCGCCACTTAATGATTGTTGCTTGGAGTCCCGCTCATTGGCATTGTTTTGAATGATTTTAACATTTAAATTAGATATATTGGATAATATTGTTTCTATTAAC
>DWHP01008761.1:0-10440 GCA_018247895.1 Parnassius honrathi | reverse complement strand
AACGTCAAAACACATCTCGTGTTGACATTTATACGTGTGAATTGACATGTTAGTGACATTTTAGTGGCTACACGGGCCTCGCCTACTCCCCCGTTCTATTATGTATGTATTATAGTATTCTATGGTGAAAATTATGGAACAAGCTCCAGTAGTGGTTTAAACCTCAAGGTATTTTGTCTTAGGCGCCTTGAAATACTATCGTCATTAACTGGATCAAGCTTTTTTATAGGATAGGATGACAAACGAGCACAGTCCGTCTGATGGTAAGTGGTTGCTGTGGCAATTAGACATCTACATCTATCCTCGATTACGAATCAAAATGCAGATGCGTTATCACCCCTGAGGACTAAGATGAAATACGTCGTTTCCAGTAAAAAGGATCTCCGATTCTCTACACTCACCATACAAAACACAGCAGAATTAAACTACTATTTTACGCTGGTAGGCTGAGAGCGTGGTCCCTCCCCGGTCGAGCTGACCCTGTCTTGCTATTAGCTAACCTAACTATACTACTTATATATCTGCAGCGTGATTCTACCACGTATAAAAGGCTCAAGATGCCTTCAAAATCTGCCAAAAACTTCGCAACGCGACGCATCATCATATAGTGAAGCAGTTTTAAACGAATAATTATAAAATATACTTGACACTGGCAAAATTACAACCGAACGAGTCTACTACCAAACAAAAAAGGCGTGATTAACCTAAAACTTTATCTGTGTGGGTAGTTTCATATTTTTCTGCCACGATGCAACTGCACTCACAGGTAAGTTCTCGTTGGAAGGGTATTAAATTATTAATTGCCTCTTACGTCCTGTGATCGTAAGCGCGACTGTTTACCATGTATGTGGTCTAGGGGTCAAAACCCGGACAGGACCAAAATCAGTTATTGGGTTTTTCTTTTTAAGGGCGGAGTCGGAAAGTTGGCGGTGTTTCGTACTTATTTGACTATGATCATGAGGGAATAGGAAGTGCACCTGTGCCTATAACCTATGCACTATAATCCTGTTGTGAGCAGTATCCGTTGAGAATTGCAACCGCGCTCCGAAATTTGGACTATCTACAATTATGGTCTCATACTTTGGGTTATAGCCCTCAGGGGACAACGCTCCTGGAGACTCATTTTTATAACACCCGTACATACATTTCCGTTCTTAAATTGAATCCATTTTTAATATTCAATTATTGAAATGAAAAAGCAAAAAGATTTATTCATTCGAAAATACATTTAATTTTTGCGGGTAGTCGCAAAATAATTGAAGTATGAAAATTGATCTAAATTTCGCCCTACATATTATAGTATACTAATTTATTATGGCAGTTTCGAATGTAACCGTAGAAAAAATTCCGTGTGTACAAATAATGCATGGCGCATGGACACCTTTTTAGTATTTTAAAATTAAAATTTAACATTTGCCTTTAAGAAATATATATCATGCACCTATCTACTTCAGTACTAACCGCCATAACCCTACATAATCGATATTACTGATATTGCATTGCCATCAGACTACTATACATATTTTCCAATAATATTTTATTCTTTTGAACCAAAAACATGACAGTCAAACCTAATTTTAACACTTTAGAATTTTTGTTATTAGTTATCACGTTGATAGAAAACACTATTAGGATATTGGGTTTAAAAGCGTCTATTCAAAGAACTAATGCTGCATACAATATTAGATTCAAATAAGTTAAGGAAAATAAAGATAAACGCCGTAATATACAGTATTCGTCTCAGTATTGGTAATATATATTTATAACGATTGTCCACGTAAGTATAAAAACGTGACCGCGTGGCAGCGGTGAAAGAAAATGCAACTACCCCCATATAATCCCGCGGGTGTTGTAATACGCTACAGGGGGAAACAAACCTGGAGATGGGCAGCATCGTCTTTCTAAGAACTAAAAAAAACTGTGGTTACCAACTCGCCTTCCAGGATTGGCAACTATGACAAATGGCCTAGGTTCGACTTTCGATAGGTTGTTAAGCTAACAGTAAGCATAAATAGTAAAAACTTTAACTAGTTACTATTCTTTCAAATTAGTTGAAGAATAATCAAAACAATGATATCATTATGATATCACATTTTCTAGAAGAGAGAGAGGTGTTAAACCTCTCTTTTACTACCTACCCTCACGTTTTAGTAATTAAAATTTAAGTATAAGTTATAAACCTCGTAATAGTATCGTAAAAGTTGATCGATATAGATTTTTCTTAAATATAACACGTGTTTTAAAATCTAATCACCTAATAAAATAAATACCAAAGAAAAGTTCAACTTACCTTCCACGTGCCCAAACCGATGACAGGACAGGTGCATCCGTTGTTGAAGGTGACCAGAGGAACAGCACTCATTATTAATTGGTTATTCTTTGATTAGATATTGACGCGTTGAAGGCAAAATTGTGCTACAGACTGAACGCCGGTGCGGTAGTGAGAACTATATTTATTCGCCGGTGCGTGGCTAAAGGGGGATTTTCACATTTGCGAATCAGTTATTTTTTATATATATTATTACCGTAGAATGTAAGTTCTCTTTAATAACTAATAACATTCTGGCAATAAACAAAATTGAACTAAATTGATTCAACATTGAAAAACTAAATGTTGAACTGTTGTTTACTTATTTAGTGTAAAATTAGTATATTAAGTCGAAAAATCTATCTTAAATTTTACTCATTACATTACATATTACGATTTTTACATGAAATGTATTGCATTCCATGTTTTCATAGTTGTAGTTAGTATTTTACATACAATATGATCCTTTCTCTGTTATATCCCAATTTAACAACAGCTAGAACATTTTAACGACCTTTTTCAACAAAGTTACGCAAACAAGTTCTTGAGTTTAAAAACCCAAACGCAAAGTTCAGGTCAATTTTCTAAAAAAATAGTTCCTTCTTTTATTAAACAAGCTAGCTGATTAAATATGCGCACAAATGTAAATGACGGATGGCAGATGGTAAGCGCTCTCTGTAAATTTCACAGTACGCGAGAAAACCGAGTTCAATCCCCGCCGGCAACAATAAAATTGTTAATTGCAATTTTAGGTGCCGATTTACCACGTACTCGGTGGTAAAGGAAAACATCGTGAGGAAACCTGCATGTCTGATACATAAGAAAAAAATCATATACATGTGAAGTTCGCCAGCACGAATTGGAGCTTCGTGGCGGACACTTTCTTGCCCTAGTACCCTCTCAGAAACGAGGGGAGGCCTGACCCCAGCAGTTGGACGTATATACGCTAGTGCACGTCGGTAAAACAGATGAATAGTGCTTTTTATTTAGATTTGTGCAGGAGTCATATTAAACACACGCGTAGGATATCTTGAATTGATATATCTGTTTTATTTGAACACTAAATGTTGTCCTAAGCTTTTCTCTGAATACTGAATACTCTTAATACATCACAAAAACCGCATCCAAATTTGTTGCTATTGTGAGGATTAGCGCGCACGCCAACAAAAAGTCTGTTAATGTCTGTTATTTTTCGGTACATACTCATTGTTTTTAAAAATAAACAACGATATAAATATTTAAATATTAGTTTCCTTTGAAAGGTAATATTAAAAAATTATTTGAAGAGTAATACAAGTTATAGGTTGCCCTCATCGCTAGCTTTTACAAAATGAATATTGTTTATGATTCTAGCTAGAGATCTATAATACACTATAGGACATGACAATGTGGAAGAAAGTAAGGTTGTCTAATTTAGCCGTTAATTCATTATTATATGTTTTTATGAAATGATATTGACAAACGAGCACACAGTCTACCCGATGGTATCTGATACTGTGGCAAATATACATTTCCTTAACAAAGGATCAAAATGCAGATGAATTGTCACCAAGGTCTAATATGGAATGCCTTGCTTCCAGTTAAAAGAGTCTTCGGTTCTCTACACTCACCATGAGCAATACAGCAGCATCAAGCTGCTATTTTACGCTGGGATTCTGAGAGAGCGTGGTCCTACCCCGGTCGAGCCGACCAATTTGTGTTACAAACATAATATAGCTGCATCGTGGTTCTATTACTCGTAAGTCAGCTCTCTAATCCTTCACATAGCAACAAACCCAATGATTAAAACAGTAAAATAGTAAGTTTGTTATTCACATTGCAATTGCAAAAAGATAAAGACTCATTGGATCGTTATTCCTAAAGTATTAAATCCAAAGTTTCAGTGACTCGTTGATCTGGTGTTCATCAACGTGACTAGTGATCGTGTAGTCCTGGGTATAAATTGAGTTTTTCTGTCAATAGCTTTTAGTAGTCGCCTGGAGTCAGGAAATTGGCAGTGTTGTTTACCGCATACCTTAAAAAGCACGTGTAGCCGTGCATCCTGCACGTGATCCCTCTTCGTTGTCTCGGATTGCCCTATCCGATTACGAGAGTAAATAATGAGTGCACCTGTGTTTGGACACACACTTAAGTACTATCATTAACACCTGCGGAGATAGTCAGTCTCTGTTGAGACTGACCGCCGTGGTCGAAATTCGCTTTGGAAGATATTATTTCTTAAGTACCAAACAGAAATTAAAAGCTAAGTGTAGGATGAGTTCATCAACGAATTTATTTTAATCAACACCACAAATGAAACATACAGAAAACATTGAAAAAGTAAGCCAAGCACACACTTTGGCAGACTCATTGCTATTTCAAATCCCGCTGAAACACTTTTATATCAAATTTTAGGTTAGTATCACATTTGATGGTACTCTTAGAGGAGTACAAACTTGTAAATTTATTTCCTATCAAACTCCACCATAAGCGGGTGTAAAATATATTTTAATAACAGTGTTCGGTGCAAAGTACTCTAAAACAAAATGTGTGAGTTTCCATAACGTCCATCTCCATAACGAATCCAACCAATGGCAGCCCAATAATAAATCACGTGACACAGTGGTTGTGGTTTTTATCGTTTTTGTGCGGCAAAAACGGAGGATTTACAACCGTTTTTAAGAAAATCGGAGCCTGGTAAAACACGCAAGAGATCAGTCGATAAATGAAAGTGGAAACTGGAGGTGACTTGTAGTGATCTATAGTGATCTTTTACCTGGAAGGCAAATATTAATAAAACTACATACAACAATAAAGGTGGTGCAATACGTACATACTATGCAACCACATTACATTCTGTTTAACGAAACTGTACCTTAAATATTATTCAAAGCTACGTAATATGGCATGTTGATACTGTGGTGAGGTGGAAATATATGGCCTTGGTATGGTGGAAAAATGATTTAACCGTTTTGGTAACTAATCATGCTTTGGTATTACAATGCATATTATACATACGCCTTTTTAGAATTAAGTGAATTATTTCTGTAGTTGCTGTGAACAGCATATCACTTGATGTTGGCCGCAAATTCTTACGCAAATGTACGGTAGAATAAAAAAATAATGTCAGTACTGGTTATCAATACTGTCGTCTAAAAGAAAAAAAACTAAAAAAAAAGAAAATTGATTTATTAATAAAAACAACATACCAAATTATTTTCCACGTAAACTAACATTTCCGAACTAAAGTAAATAAAAACCTTTGATTATTTACATCTATATAACCAAATACAAAACACGAAATCCAGCCTATAACTATTGCGGGAGTTAAACAAAAGACATACACCTCATTAAATATAAAATCTATGAAGCTGTTGTGATGCTTCATGAAGAATCTTCTAGAGGTATCTACCAAATACACGTGAAAAACAGTAGGTACCTAGCACATCAGTAACTCCTTAACTCTATAGCAGTAGGGTAAAAAACGTACAATTAAATTTTGTGATTGTGTTCATTTAAAATATCTACTGCTTATTTTTGGTAAATAATGACTTGAATCTTACTCAAAAAAATGGCAAAATTTGTTTTCACCCCACGCTTTTTCGCTAGCTACATGACAGGTAGGCAAGTATAATGTAGAATATGAGGGTATTGGAGGGTCAAAAAATATATTTTTTAAATCGTTATAATATAATTACATCCTTGTTGATATCGATTGGAACAATAATTGGTGTGATAGAATTAACATTTTCAATTCTATTTAAAATTCCTGCGTTCCATGATCCAATTCGAATGCAATTTTGCACAGTGCAAGTAATTTAAGCATTTTTTTGCATAAATGTTTTTTTAATGATAAATGTACATAACTTATTTTCTTTTATTTTGCCTATTTCAAAGAGTATGCAATATTATAATTACTACGTTTTATATTTATTTACTAGAATTCTGCCTATATCATGTTTTTTTATAGTATAATGGTGACAAAATAGCACACAGTCCACCTTATGGTAAGCGGTTACTGTGACCCATGGACATCTACATCTTTCCTCGATAACGAATCCAAATGCAGATGCGTTGTCACCCGTGACGACTAACATGGAATGCCTCGTTTCCAGTAAAAAGGGTTTCCGGTTCTGTACACTCACCAAACGAAACACAGCAGCGTTAAGCTGCTGTTTTGCGCTGGTATTCTGTGCAGCGTGTGTACAGCGTGGTCTTTCCCCTGTCGAGCCGACCTATTTGTGCTACAACTATACCAGTAATATAGCTGCAGCATGGCTCTATATGCAGAGTGACAGCGCCTTGACGTAATATTCAGTTATCTGTAGGTTAAAGTAAGAGCTACAGCCTATGTACGTCCCACTGCTGGGCACAGGCCTCCTCTCACTTCTGAGGGGCAAGGAAGTGTCCACCGCGGTACGTCAATGCGTGTTGGCGAACTACACATGTCTTCACTTATAATTGCAATTAACAATTACATTGGTGCCGGCGGGGATCGAACCCGGGTTACTCGCGTACTGGGAAATTAATAACGAGTGCTAAGACCCTGAGCTACCACTATTATACAACTTAGCTATTATACCGAGTACTCGTTCCATGCCTAGTATATATACTGATGGTAAAATAAATATTGATCACTCAGAGTAATTACATATACAGATATTTATGACCGACATAGCCCTACGGATAAGTAATCTGAAGTGGCAATGTGCCGACCGTATAGCTTGAAGAACCGACAACCGGTGGAGAAAAAAGGTTCTCGAGTGGCAGCCTCGTACCGGTGAGCGAAGTGTAGACATGCAGGAAGTCGATAGATGCAGGTGGCTCAGGACAGTGCTTTGTGGCATTACTTGGGGAAGGTCTATGTTCATGATGATGATGATGGTAATGATATGCAAATTAATCTGAGAGTCATGTATAATTTTTTGTGACAAGAGTCACATATTTTCGCAATATTCGTATATTGATATTATGCTTCTAAAACACCAAAATTAAATTTTATTTTTATTTCATTTATCTTAATATTGGTAAAGTTAGATTAAATATTTATACGATATACAAAACCGTTTATGATAGAAGTGAGGGCAAACGAGCATGCGGCTCACCTGATGTTAAGTGACTACCGCCGCCCGTGAACAATCGCAACACCAGGGGAATTTCAGGTGCGTTGCCGGCCTTTTAGAAAGGAGTAAGCTCTTTTCTTGAAAGCTTCTAGCTCGTATCGGTCCGGAAAATGCGCAGTGGTAGACAGCCAAGCATCCAGACGGTAGGGTTTGGCATAGTGAATTTTGACGCGATGTGCGTTCGTGAAATTCGGCGGCTGGAACTATTAACTACTAACTATTAAATAACTACTGGATATTCCTGTGTGATATAGTGGCGATGTAAGAATATCCACTGTCCTGTATCGTCCCATGAGTGTCGTTTGAGGTAACACAGAGGTAACAAACCCGGGAGATAGGTAGCGACGTTGCTAAGTAAAAAGGCAACTTTTCGACAAATACATAGCGAAAAAGAAACTAAAACTATCCCTTTCCGTCCTATGGGTGTTGTAAGAGACGACAGAGGGAACCTTAAACAGGAGACGGGTGGCGGTGATGCCTCGAAAATTTGCTGATTTTTCTATTTAGCATATTTCTTTAAGTTTTTTAGATTACAAACCAAAATTTTTATATATCATTTTTGACTATATAATCTCGGATTGCATAAAAGGAAAACACCATATCATGTAATCTTCTCGGTAAAGAAAAAAATTGCAAATTAGGCTCTAATTATTTACATTTCTCGATGACACCGCAATATTCTTACGAATAATTTCATAGAATTATTTTTAACGCATAGTAAATAATTATATCTAAGTTCTCATAAACCAGTTTTCTAATCCATAACGAAGTTTTGTTAAAATAAATTAAAATGTAGTTTGGCGCTTACTTAGTTTTTTCCGAGTGCTTGCTCGGTATAGCTATCTCATAATTTGCGTACTATGAAGTCTTTGCATCACTTTCATCTTGACAGTCCCTCAGTCGTCCGTGAGCTTCACCGACAAAGGAATAAGCCACGCCCCCGAAACTACGATTCATTTTCAAGGTACCCTCTTAAAAGTGCAAAGTAATTAAAATCTGCGGCTGTGTTAACCTGCCAACGCGGGATATCAAATTCCTTAAAATTGTGATGGTATGCTAATATAATATTACTCATTGAAAAAATTTTATTGTAAAAGCTCACGGATACCTTCTGTTACTGTAGAAATAAATCTTTTATTTAAAAATATATTTTGTTTGTTGAACTTTTAGATAACACTGTACTTTCATCTTAAGCATTACACATTTCACATATCCCAATTAGAAAATGTAGCGTTTTACATTCTGTAACGGTTCTTCCCATCGGTGGACATATGTCTACAGAAATGTCACATCGTGAGAATTAATAAATTTTTAGGAAATTTTAATTAATATGTGGACCAAGTATGGTACCAAGAAGGAATGATACTTTGACTGATGGAAAAAACCAAAAGGAAACTCAGAGAACAAAAGAAAAATTACAATGAGAAGGAAGAGTGAAAAAAGATTTTGTTGCTTTGGAAGAATACAAGCGCAAAGACCGTGAAAAGTGTAGTAAATAAAAAGTGGAAAGTGGGAAAAAAGATGATTAACTATATATAACTACACTGCGAGAACAAAAGATTTTATAAAGATATTAATAGTTACTTTGCAACCATCCGCTTAATAAAATAAAATGGTTATCTATACGTGATAGAGCTATGCCGCAGTTATATTAGTGGTATAGTTGTAACACGAATGGGTCGGCTCGACCGGGGAAGGACCGCACTCTCACAGAATACCAGCGTGAAATAGTACCTTAATGCTGCTGTGTTTCGTATGGTGAGTGTAGAGAACCGGAGACCCTTTTTACTGGAAACGAGGCATTCCACCTTGGTACTCACAGGTGGCAACGCATCTGCATTTTGATTCGTAATCGAGGATAGTAAATGTCTATGGGCCGCAGCAACCACTTACCATAAGTGGTGGACTGTGTGCTCGTTTGTCACCCTATCCTATAAAAAAATCTTATTTGAAGGTTTCACTTCTGTCGCGTGTGAGCTGCATGCATGTTTTTTTATATACTATGTACTTGTTCGTCTATTAAAGTTCTACTCCTTTAGTTGCTACATAAAGCTGTGGGTTCATATAAATCTAAAAATACTAAAAATATTTTTTTTAAATAAACGTCAACAATAGTAATATGCACGCCAACACCACTTCATTTAGGCTAAGTTGATTCTCGAGAATAGCTTTGTATAGAAGATTCTACTCTGCGGCTGCGTACTGTAGACCTACGCTTGGAGAGTGGATTGTTGTATGCGTCAATATATTTAACAAAAATAAATAAAATAGTACTTATTTTCAAAAAAACTATTTTTGAATCATTCTAAAACGATGATTTGACTCATACTAAAACTTTTGAGGATGGTCCAAATTTATAGTACGTTTAAACAACGGGCATGTATGCGTAGTTATTGCATGTAAAGAGGCGAGAGAGGTGTACCAGGATCGTGCCAAATGGAAGTCCGTAGTCTCTGCCTACTCCCCCTTTGGTAACTAGCGTGAGTATTTATAATTAATGTTATGTAAAACCTATTTTATATCTTTTCTTTAAAAATCGATCAGGTTTCGAATCCGTTGCGGCACTCAGTGCTGCAACTCAGTGCTAAGACGTCAGAAATAACGTTCCGAGTAAAATAAATTTGTGGCGGCGATATCAGCGTGCCACAAGTAAACGATCTCACGTTACCAGCAGGTCTCTGTCACTCTTGCTACCTGAACCGTGAAATAATTACCTAAAATCGCGAGTCACCGACGGTGTAATACGCAGGCGGGGCTAGCGCGTTGTAGACGATTGAATGTTGAAGTTTTTTAATGCTGTTTACGTAAGTAGTTTTATGTAAATTACTTATAGAAACAGTTTTTCAATAGTGTTAAGTATATTTAACTGTAGGATAAAATAGTTGTAAAAGTTTTAATGTATTTTAAAAATTATATATTACGCATATTTACCTATTTGATAAATTATAATGGCAAAACGTCGTTCCTACTATAACTGTTCAGTGGATGGATATTAGATGACCAACAAAAGGTTTCATATCATTCTTTAAG
>DWHP01008760.1:0-10440 GCA_018247895.1 Parnassius honrathi | reverse complement strand
AGGATTTGTGGTCTATCAAATCTGATGTAGTGACGGGGGCGATCCTGTACGTGTTCACAGACTGCAGACTTCCCGCTTAGCTTTTATGTTATATAGTAAGCATATGTTTAACTCAATTTGCAATTAATGGAATTATCTGAAGCGATATTGGGCAAATCGTTCAATCTACAGATAAGCATGATATCGTTAACACGAAATAAATCTTCATATGCTTCGAACATGTTAATTTTGATATGCTTTGGCGAATAATAACTACCAAATATACTGAATTTTAAACAAAACTGCCTATACACAAAAATGATAAAGTGGCGCGTATTTTGCGAAGTCATTTTTGGTTAAAATTAGTAAAGGAGAAAATTGTATTCGAAATTTAATTATCCTACATTTAAATTACGAATGCGATATTAAATAAATGAACGCTAAAAAGTGAAATTAACGACATGAATCACGTATTTATTAATTATGGATCATTCGCTGAATAAAATATTTTTTAATGTCTACTGGTAAAATAGATTTGGAGAGGATTGAACGGATTATCAGTTCGAACATATATTTAATAATATAGTTTATTTAAAAAAAAGATGTATTCTTGATAATGCCAACATGCGGCAATGAATTCAAAAGGCTGATTAAGCCGAATGATAAGGCTGTTAAAGAAGAAATTGAGATACGTGATCATACGTGGTGAAGCCACATTGCAGCTATGTTATGGTTGTAGCACAAATGGGTCGGCTCGACCGGGGAAGGACCACGCTCTCACAAAATACCAGAGCAAATTAGTAGTTTAACGCGGCTTTGGTTCGTATGGTGAGTGTAGAGAACCGGAGACGCTTTTTACTGGAAAAGAGGCACATTCCATCCACATTCTATCTTAGTCCTCACGGGTGACAACGCATTTGCATTTTGATTCGTAATCGTAGATGTAGATGTCTTAGGGCCACAGCATCCTCTTACCATTATTTGAATCACGGGAACAGTGTGCTCGTTCGTCATCTTTATTCTACAAAAAAAAGTTTGTGTGTCTACATACAGTTCCATTTTCTCCTCCTTTTTACGATACCCACGGGACCCTTCCTTTTATCATCATCGTCATCATTACAGCCCTTCACAAATCCACTGCTGAACATAGGGCTCCCCCAAGGTATGCCACAATGCACAGTCCTGACCAACCTGTATCTATCAACTTCCTGCATGTTTTACCCTGTCTTCACTCCATGTAATGAATTCTTTCTTTTGTAATAAACACTAAATAATTTTGCTTCATCTTCAACATTTGATTAACCTTTGCTTGTATTCTCGATATTCAGTAGTTTAATCTGATAATTGAAGATTTCAGCTCTTGTATCCAATCGCTGTTCTCGAGTAAGAAAATGGATTCTATTACATATTTAAAAGGTCCCACACTAAATTTTACACTAGGGACCTGCTACGCGTCGGATGTAATTTCAGATAATACACACTGGTACATTTTTAAGGAAAAAATATTTCTTGTTATCTCCTTAACGACAATGATGGCTAGTGTGTCCGGGGTCGTTGGGTTTTATGTTATTATCAGTTAATGTGTATTCTTTCATTTATAAATTATTACATTTAAATAAAACTAGTTTTTACGGATTTTATCGGGTATATTAACTTACTTTATATTCCCGACGTTTCGAGCACTTTACATCTCTCACGGTAAATATACTTTTTACACCCAATTATAATTTTAATCTGGAGGTAGCAGTGGTTAACTATGACATTGGGACGTGTGTGTTGCTCAAAACGTCGGGAATAAAAAAATAAGTTAATATACGTGATACAAACCCGTAAAAACTAGTTTTATAATTGGTAATACGGCTCCGTGGCGCAGTGCCTTAGCAATGAGTTACAGCGCTAAGGGCTGCGGGTTTGAATCTCGCACGAAACAAGTATTTGTATTACCTACAAGTAATGGTTACGAGTCTGGGTGTTTGTCCTTGTGAAATTTATGTTTGTAAACTGCCACCATGATACAGGATAAAATCCTAGTGGGGGGTGGACGTTTCTTAAAAAAAAGAACAAAAAAATAAAAAAAAGTGTTCGCATAAATACAAGAAATCATTAAGTTTGTAATAAAATTATATTATACTAAATATACGAGTACAATTATCCTCAAACGCGAAATTTACTTAGTTTATTGGATTACTTAAGTAATTAAACTAATTACGGTAATGTCGTATAAAAATCAATTGGTGTGCGTTGGTCTCGCGACAACTCAAAAATAGCTCCACTGATTTTGATGAAATTTTTGTGTGTTTGAGTGGGTCCCTAGATGGTTTAGATTAACAACTGGACCCAATCGGTGGCGCTGTTGTCTATGATTTAGAAATCGCCTGTGCGAAGCAATGGCGAATTGCTATTAATTAATAAAAAAGGAATAACTGTCTAACCGTAAATATCAAAGAAAATATACAGAAACGTTTTAGTAAGACACGTTTTCGCCTAGAAATGCGTCTAGGTGTACCACTCGATTACATATGTCTGTCAAGAAATAGCTCACACTGCCGTGTTTCAGTCTGAAGGGTATGGAGTCAATATGTTTACAAGTTGTAAGGTATTCACGTTAGTACCCCTGAAAAGTGACAACACATCTGTAACCATCTGTTAGAAGTTAGTTTAAGGTGTTCATGGAACGTAGTAGACAATTCGTTAACTTTAAACGTTATCTTAAGTTTTAGGAGGAAAGCTAGGTATAGGAGTGTAATTTGTAATATAAATTAATATATTTAATTTACAAAAAATGTTTTTACAATTGGTAGAAAGAAACACTATGCGTAAATGGCGCTTTCACTAATAGCTTTTAAAAATGACATTTTAGACGAATTTGAGTAAGGGAGTAGTATCGGATGAGACATTATTCCTCACTTACCCTACAAAGCACAACAGCATTAAGCATCTATTTTACACTAGTATTCTACGACAGCGTGGTCCTACCCCGGTCGAACCGATGTCCATACGTACTACAATCGTGGTATAGCTACAGGTTGGCTCTACCACGTATATTACATTAACATTTTGACAATATAAACTGTCTAATCTGATAAACATTCTTAAAGAAAGAGAGGATGGGTAAAGAATTTATCCTTATTGTATGACAGTTTATATAAGTGAAAATATGACTAACTTAGCAAGGCTAGGATTATAATGATGAAATGTTTTTAAAAATAAATACGTGGTAATATACGTGGTAGAGCTATATCATGGTTGTGACACGAATGAACCCCGATCTGACCGGATTGGGAGGCACTCTCACAGAGTACTAGCATAAAATAGCTGTTAAATGTAGCTGTGCTTTGTAAGTTAAGTGTAGAGAACCGGAGACCCTTTTTACTGGAAACGAGACATTCCATTTTAGTCCTCAGGGTTGACAACGCATCTACATTTTGATTCGATCATCGAGACTAGAAGAAGATGTCTATGGACTACAGTAATTACTTATCAGGTGGATTGTGTGCTCGTCACCCCTATTCTCCTTAAAAAGCTCTATTTTTAGCACAAAACTATGAAGATTTTAAGTTTTGCAATGAATCGTTAATTTAAACTGAAAGTAATGTATATACGAATAAGGAGCTGGCAAGTCTTACAGAGAGTGCAAGACAGAAAAAATAACTTGAAATCAAGAGGGAACGAAGTACAGGGAGTGAGCAGAAAATATAATGTCTTTAACTTTCTGGAAGTCAGACGGCCATTGTGATTTCGCTTGAACAATGGAAGCCTATTACCAATGTAATAACTGTAACAAATGTACGCGCGATTATATCTCATGTGCTGTACGAGCAGGGCATAAAATCGTCTAACGTAATTATGTATGCTATTCTTTTAAAGGAAATATTTGTGACTATAAAAAGATAAGAGTTTTTGCAATTATTTCAACGCCCACGTGGATTACATTAAATCAAGGATTCTGTGATTTTATATATATCCATAAAATTATCATGGAGACGAAATCATTAGAAAAAATAGACAAGAAGTTTCTAGTATACTATCTATTACTATATTACACTTTTTAAAGCATTGGGGTGGCAAACGGGCTCACAATCAACCTGATATTGTGTAAAGGGAATCCCGTAGTCCATAGACATCTACATCTGTCCTTAATTAAGAATCAAAATGCAGTTGCGTTGTCACCCCTGAAGACTAAGATGTAATGTCCCGTTTCCAGTAAAAAGTCCAAGTTCCAGTACTCTGTGAGAGCGTGATCCTTCCCCGACCGAGCAGACCTGTGTTACAATCATAATATAGCTATAGCATGGCTCTACCACGTACAGCATGGTTCCAACTATCAAGTATTATTATCTAATACGAGTCAATTAACTAGTAGTTTTAACCAGCTTAGAAAAAATAAGGAGGTTTGTATATCACGTGTGTGCCGATTTGAATTCTTTTTTTTTAATTAACAGATTATACAAGGGTGGATCCATTCAAAATTATTTCTCATAAACTAGTTTTTCATTAGTCCATACAAAACGCTCAAAAAATTAAACTTATAACACATTGCAAAAACTGGCTGCCAAGAACTGAAAAAATAAAATAAGCTCCTCAAGTAGGGCTTTAATCTTCGATACACTATTATCTTAGCACCTTAATAAGACCATTAACGTCTAGACAGACTCTTCATATCGATTCATCTGTACACAAGGTCACCAGGCGTAAATACTCCCGGACAATAAATTAGAAAACAGTTGAACAGGCTTGATGTGAAAAGTGAAATGAGAATTCATTATAAACATCTTAACTTCATAATTATTTAATCCTTTTTTAAAAGGTCTTAACTATTTGAGCTGGATCACGTTATTTTCGAGATGGGACGTATACAATACACACGTTATAAGTTTTAAATTAAACTGACTCTGATAAGCTTGTTAAATCGCAAACATAACTACATTTATTCTCAGCAGTTTTTGGTGTTACACGGGTCTGCTGCAAGCCTGTCGTAACATCATAACTATAGAAATTTTCTTGGATAGAACTAACTTTGAGCTTTTACAGCGTCTAAATTTAACTTATTTTAAATCCCGTTTGAATTTTTGCTGCATATTATGTGGTCGCAAAGGGACATAAGTGTTCACGGTCCCGATAGTCAAAGTTATACCGGACTACATTTAGGTTCAATTTTAGTTTGATCAAAGCGAAACGAGTTGAGTTTCTTAAGGTCTTCCAATGGCATGCATGAGTTTGGATTTACTTTTATTCAAAGGATCCCAGGCAATGTTTTTTATTTTTAGTCTATCACTAGTCTCATGAAAAAAATTGTTGGTAGGAATTGGTGTTCTTTTATGAGGACGTGTGGTCTATGAAATGTAATCAAATATCGAATACCTTCCAGATCTGCAGGCTTCGAATATTTTCATAATAGTCACGTATAAAATTCAACCAAAACATAGCCCTGCAAACCCTAAAGAAACTGTTAGTTCATTTTATCTATAGTGGTACAGCCACCATGTTTTTATGTCTGCAGTTGTATTATAAGTGCAAGGAACACACTCTTACAGAATGCCGGCGTGAAATAACGCCATAGTGCTGCTGTGTTCCGTATAGTGTGACGAGAATCTAACACTTTTTGAAGTGAAAACTTCTTCAGCATCGTTGTGATATGAAACTCAATGAAACGAAAAAGTGACAGTAAAAAGAGACAGACACATAAATTCGTAAGATTTAACGTGGGTGAAAATGACATAGGAAGCATTATAGCTCAGTGCTCACGAAAAAAAGTCGTAAACGCCGCCGAATCAGCATCGCTTACGCGTTTTGTTCAACGGAGGTGTCGTGTGCATATGGAATAAACAAGCAGTGAAGAACGGTCAAACCTCAACTTCGTCATAGCTAAAATCGGTATAAACATTCTTGGAATTATGGAGTACCATATTGCACAGCTGCTATTTTATATTCACCCAATCGTGCTACACCCACAATATAGCCGCAGCGTGTCTCTACTTATTAATCTTCATACATAAACGACAGTTACAAAAACATGAAGAAGTAAACAATGCGATATCTGAATTAGTAAATTAGTTTAACGTTAATAATTTACATTGAAATAGGACTAAAACTACTAAAGTACATTTCACAAATATCAACATCAAAACAAATATCAAAATACTAAAGTACATTTCAGGCGGAAAGGTGTAGAGTCTTGTTGATACCACCATTTTTCTTAGAATCACATTGGACACGAAGCTTTAATGGGGCCCCCTCAAACAAAACTAGCAAGCAGACTTAGCTGAAATCTTACCAGTATTATATATAATGTATATCGAATAAAAAAGTTTATATTGCATTCTATAAATTAACTTTTTCTAACAAGAGAGTTGAGTATAAAAGACACAATCTACGTCACTCGGGGTCACAGCCAGAGCACTTACGGCCTAATTGCAGACATCCTTTCTTAATGGAGACTGACCTCTCACCACGCACTCAAATCCGTCGGAATTGGGCGCTTCATAATGCAAAGAATGAACTTCGTTATTTTGAAAACAGATTTCATATTTAGTTTCGAATTGGAAAATGGAATGAGTTTTTTTAGTATAAAGATATTTTGTACCCAACTAATACAAGTAGTGGATATTTTTCCGCCGTGTAGTTGCCAACCCGCTTGCCAAGCGTGTCAACTATGGTAAACATCATCCCATCGAGGCACTCCATCTGGCAGGCCTATGTTCAACAGCGGACTTTAATAGACGGAGAACGGTAATGCAAGCAACAGCAAACAACAAAAGGCTAATTGTCGAAATTGATTTCCAATAAAACTCCGTTTTCAATTCATGCGATTTAGCAGGGATGGTAAATATAATAAGGGTATAGAACGACGACTGGATGCAGAACACCCAGTAAATGGGGCTCTTCACTCTATTGTGGGAAGTCAGAACGTGTCAAAAAAGTCCTATCGCAATTTATAATGCTAGTGAAAGTTGGGTGTGTTGAAGAGGAACAACGAGAGTAAAATGAATGCTGTCATTAAAAAGTATTTGTTTGTAGTGGGTAATGCGGTCATTAAAAAGTATGGTAGGAGTTACTCTGGACGGGGTTAGAAATTGTGTGATAACAGGAAAGTGTTTGTAAGATGTTGTGACCAGGATTAAGAAGGGAATGCTTCGGTGGTTCGGTCATGTATAATAAAATTAGAAAAGATTGACAAAGCACGTACGCGGTAGAGACACGCTGCAGCAATATTATAGTTGTAGCACGAATGGGTCGGCTCAACCGGGGAAGGTCCACGCTCTCATCTCACAGAATACCAGCGTAAAATATCAGCGTAATGCTACTGTGTTTCGTGTGGTGAGTATAGAGAACCGGAGACCCTTTTTACTGAAATCGACGCATTCCATTTTAGTCCTCAGAGATGACAACGTATTAGCGTTTTGATTCTTAAGTGAGGATAAATGTGGATGTCTATGGGCCACAGCATCCACTTACCATCAGGTGGACTGTGTGCTCGTTTGTCACACAATTGCTATAAATAAAAGCAAATTTATGTTGCAGAAGTGAATCGAAGAGTCTGCATACATTGCGTAGGTGAGAGGAGTGTGTCAGGATCGTGACAAACGGAGGTCTCTAATCACTGTTCTATCTCTCTGAGTGTTTACGTTTTCGATTTTGACCGACGATGTTTCTAACCGATTTTAAAAGCTTTCCCCCGAACCAATTCGAATAGAGTAACACGATTGATGATTAACACGAAGGATATACCTTATGAGTTATGAGCGTCATTCGAAATAAACGGCATTTTTTTTATACGGAGATCAGTTTTAATAATTAGATTGCATAATTAGAACAAAATTATAAAGAAAAAACATTTTGCGTATTTTAAAACCGCTTGCGGTTTCGAACGCCATCCAGCGGCGCTCAGCCAAGACTTTTGTTCCAATATATAACTTTAAACGATTGTGAGCTAGCAACGGTTTTAATTGTACACAATTACTATGAGTTCAAATAAAGCTGGATCGATTTGTAAATAGACCGTCAGGAGCAGGCTTACTGATATCTGTAATTAAATGACTCTCTATAGTATAGAGTCTATACTCTTCAGACCGGCACAGCAGTTCACGTAATGTTGTAGGTAAGAGGGTAGTGTAAGTTAATAGGTTTAAATAGGTTCTACTAACCGGATGGATAGAAGAAATGGAGTCATAGCATCTTAGATCATGTATTAGTTGTTTTTTTATAAGTTTTTATGTAATTGTTACATACAACAACCTTAAATGATAGCAAAAACCGCATCATCAGTAGTTATAAAGTTAGCGAACACACATACAGACACGGTAAAGCGGATTTGTTTTATACTATTTAGTAGACACGTGCAAATCATGAATGATTCGTTTGTTTGAGCAGGTACACTTAAATCATCTGTTTTTGCATGTTCCATTAAAATCAATCACAAACAATTAACGGAACCTTTCGTGTTTAGTGTGAGTTGTGAATGAGCCGAAAAACGACTGAATCCCAAATGATCTGAATGAATTGTTTTAGTATAGGGTACTGGAGCCCGAAATGATCCATTTGATTCCGTCACGAGAAATTAATGATTGATACATGTCTACTATTATAGTGACTAGTAGTCTAATAGTTTCCGCTTATCTATGTGTGCGTGCGTGTGGGTACATAAAGTACCCACACGCACGCACACATAGATACGAACACACACACATATACTGTTTATATTAATAATAAACCTTTGATAATTGTTTGTACTACATAACCATGAAAACTTTTGCTTGGATAAATATTTTTAACCATGATATTTAAAGACCCGTAAGCTCAGACACTAAATAAAATGTTCACAATTTGGAATTTTACAGTATACTAGCAACCCGGGTGCAATCAATAATATTATTATGGTCGCGCGACACACGGTCAAATAAACTTATATAATATAAAACTCCGATATTGATATATTTATAATTACCGATATATCGAAAATTCAATATTTTAAAAAGTATCAACAGTTTTAGTTTGAACTGATCAGTTGAACTGACCGTATGTGGCGACCATTAATTGCGTTTTTAAATACCGATTTACCACGTGTTCGGCGGCGAAGGAAATAATCGTGAAGGAAACCTGCATGTTTAAGAAATAAAAAAGTTGTGCCCAGCAGTGGAAGCTGTGGGATAATCAAATAAAAATTGTTTGAATTCATTTAATCGTAGAATAATGCCCGTTAACATTTTCTCTTTTTGTGTCGCTAAAATAAAAAATAAAATAAATTTCAGCTAAGCAATCCCAGCAACAGCCTCACGCCGCTTTACAATTATATGGAATACCCTCGAGACCGCCTTGGGACGTCAATTTCACAATTTGTGCGTTATGATATCTATCTGTATTTGATATCAGTTATGTCAACTCGAATGTATCAAGAGAATAGATTACAACTGAACCGCAAAGATAATTATAAGCGACAACGGCACATAATTACAATGTTTTTTTTTAAATTAAATAACTCATCGTTTTACGTGCCGTGATGGCAAACGGCATGACGCTCTCTTATGCCATCATGTCCTCTACCACCATAGTAAAAACAGAATATTAGGCTATCTTCTAAGAAATTTACCGAACGCCGCTAATATGTGTGCGTGCCCGGCCCGTGATGGTACGGACTCGTACACACGAGCCACAGCACGCACACAACGACACTTGCTGAATCGGGAACATCGGGCCGAGTCGAGAACGCCCACCATTTGCCATTGCATTTGTAGTGTGTTGGTGGCACTCCACAATCACCTTTGTTTGAGACTGTTGAGTTTTAATAAAATTTTACTAGCAGTCTTTTTTCGTTTACTTTTCGCTTTTTGTAAAATGTAAAAGCGGTCTAGGTGCGACCCGAAAGGTCCACACGACTAATTTCCCAGTGGAAAGAATAAAAAAATATCATATGTTTTAATATTTTATACAATTTTTTATTCGGCACAAAAACGACTTGTTCAATTTTGCACAAAATTTAATGAGGTCTAAGTTACATAATTATGCGTTAAATAAAACTGGTCCCATGTCAATATCACTCTGTGTTCTCGAGATATACGAGGCGAAAATTGAATACGAACATACATACAAACAAACGTACATGTGCACACACGGACATCCTCTTAAAAACCATACCATTCGACTCAAAAGACCTTCAAATGTGGAGATATGTTAAAATTTCCAATTTGCAAAATCAGACCCATTACAATAACTTTCCACTGGGAAGTTAATTAATATATGCGTTTGTTAAAGTAAATAAGCTTTTTAATAATACTATATCCATACATAGATACATATCTCATAAGTACATTAATTATCATATCACATCAGATTAAATTAATTTTAAACATTATTTATTTATTAGGGATAACAACAGCCTTCACTCTATGAAAAAAATCTTATATAATATGTTTTACATAGGGCCAATAATAGTCATCCACTTTTCACAATTTAGCACAAATCAGA
>DWHP01008759.1:0-10441 GCA_018247895.1 Parnassius honrathi | reverse complement strand
ATGTTCGCACCTGCCAACAATTGTTCTTGGCACGCAGGGTTGACTGGCAGAGAATGCCACATGGCATTAGGTCCGCCCTATGTACCCTTTAGCTTAAGGAGTTACATGTAAGTTTTAAATAAAAATAGCAAAGGCATGGAATTAAGTTCCTGGAGAGTCGTAGCTTTGGCGGACAAATGCAGACGTGATGCAGAAGAGAAGTGTATGTTCAAGTCATTGAGTGAAATATTTGGGATTAGTGAATTGGAATGCGATTTTCCAAATTCCGAGGAATTAAGGAACTTCCATATATCTACAGAAGAGGAGTTTAAAACACTATTGTGGAAGTAGCGGCGGTTGGCAGTTCTTAGCACCTGATTACAGCGGTTTCGTGCTCGCTTATAATGTTGAAAGGTGGAACTGTTCCGATTCTTTTTTAATATGTGAAAAGTTCGATCTCTTCTTCTCATTGCGCTACGCACTTCAGTCAGTTATCCACGGTGCCTGACTGCTCCAACTGGTGCGTGCCTATCGAAGAGGTCGATAATTTGGGTGTTCAAATGAGCAATTTTGTCTTCAAAATTATTTTTATTTGCAATGGGCCCCATTTTATATTTTTAGCATCGCGTTGTAGTAGAATAGTGTCAATTTTATTGAAATTGCGTAAATACACAATCAATGGCATTGGCTTGGGAGGCTTTAATTTGTACGACATGACCAAAAGATCGTGTTGAGAAAACGCGGGAACAGCCAGTAGATATATAACATGATCCGCTGAACTAGTGCAAATGATGTCTAGCCATGAATCCTCGGTGTCCACGTTGTGGTGAGTCCAGATGGTAGAATATAGAGATCTGCCGAGTCCATAATGGCTTTGAGTTTGCGACTCTGAGGGGAATCCTTTAGCAAGTTGGTGTTGAAATCACCCATTATTATAATATGTTTGTTAACAGTGCTGATAGTCGGTGACTGATTCAATATGGGAAAAATAATCAGTTGAAGGAGGGCCATAAACAACTCCGAGCACGACTCTTAAACCCTTCTTCTTTGGAATTTTGATTAAAATAATTTAAAATGTAGACAAACATTCATTAGTATCGTTTTTTTGAATGCTTGCAAAAAACGTGACGTGACGTTTATGGACCTAATGCAGTGTCAGTAAGAGTAGCACAAAGTTGGTTCAAACGTTTTCAGTCCGGGAAATTCGATGTAAAAGATGCAGCTCGCTCCGGTTACCTATATACGGGTAGTACCACGCGAGGTCACTGAAAGAAACCCAATGAATCGTGTGGTCATTTTTCGAATAAAACTGAACCATTTTTGCAAAAATTAATCACTGGTGATGACATTGAATCATATACGACAAGATCGTGCGAAAAAGATCGTGATCAAAGGGTAGTCAAGTCTACAGCCTGTCGCGAAACCCGTATTAACACGCAGTGAGGTGATGCTGTGTATATGGTGGGATTAGAAGGGCATCGTTTATAATGAGCTCTTACAGCTGGGTAAAAACATCGATTCGGATCTATATTGCCAAAAACTGGTATGACTCAAGCAATAAATTGAGAAAAAACGGCCGGAATTGATCATCAGAAAAGGATTGGTCTTACAACAAGATAATGCCAGACGACACAGAACTTTAGCAACTCAGCAAAAATTGAAAAAGCTTGGTTGCTATGCATCCATCATATAGTCCTGACCTTGCACACTCATATTTTCGCCTGATTCGGTTTCTATAAAATCTGTCACCATCTGAGTATTTACTTGAAATACATATATTTTGCCAATATACGCAATTGATACATTGACATCTTCATACTCTTCTGGAAGGTCCTGTCATATCTTTCTAACTTCCTTTAAGACCAAAGTCTCGGTCGCAGGGCAAGAAGAAATAACCTCTGGTTGGAAAGTATTGCTGTGTTTATTAAATCTATTAGTCCGGATCAAAGCGTAAAGAAATCTTTTGGCCAGCACACCCGTCGGAGAATATATACAACCCATCAATCCCACATGGCACAAAATGTTCTATACAATAGTGCTCAAATGAGCAAAATTCGTTTGGACCCTTATTGGCTTGGCCTTCATAATATGAGTAAAACATATTGGTATCGGTTTTCGGTGTTCAGTTCAGAGGTTTTGCATATAGTCTATACAAATACATTTGTTATGAAAAAGACAAGTCCAGGACTAGTGCCTTTATCAAAATAAATTAAAATTGATATGGCACGCATCACGACAACGAATCAGCGGTATTAGTGGCATTGTTGGTGGAAACTAGCATATAAACAAACACTTTTTTATACTGAACTCACTTTTGACAGAGCGGTGTGACACGTGCCCCTTTCAAAATAACCGCTTTAATTAAAATATCAAGTTACTTAAAGAATTTTAGTGTACCTAGTAGTCATACCGTTATACAGCCTACTAAGGTCCACTACTGAACATACGCCTTCCCCATAGATTGCCTCATAGAGGGGGATATTTGCCAAACTGGCCACGCTTGACAAGCGGGTTGGCAATTACAGCTTTTAATTTTATTTTTAGTCGCTATCAGGAAGATGTTGTTGCCCATCTGATTTGTATCCCTCTATCGCATCTTACGACACCTACGAGTCGATGTGGGCTAGTAGATATTCTCACACCGCATTACACGGTAGTCCGATTACGAAAAATATAATAATTCATAACTTGTGTTTGCGATAACGTATTTTGTTAAAATTCACGTACGTACAAAAACAAATTCATTTATTTATTAACATTTAAGAAGGCTACCAAAACTAATCACGGGCTTCAACATCAGCTTATACGCGATCATACTACATATTCATACTTTTTTTATGGAATAAGGGTGACAGTCCACCTGATGGTAAGTGAATTCTGTCAACATGACATCTAGATTTAACCTCGATTATGAATCAAAACGCAGATGCGTTGTCACCCCTGAGAACTAAGATGGAATGCCTCGTTTTCAGTAAAAAAAGGGTCTCCGGATCTTTACATTCACGACACAAACCACAGCAGTATCAAGCTGCTATTTTACGCCGGTATTCTGTGAGAGCCTGATCCTTCCCCAGTTAAGCCAACCCATTCGTGCTACAACCATAATATAACTGCGGCGTGGCTCTGCTGCGTGACTGCAGCAGTGGTAGAGCCACGCGGCAGTTATAATATGGTTTCGGCACGAATTGTTCGGAACGACCGTGTAGTGGCCACGCTCTCGCAGAATACCAGCGTAAATGCTGGTGTGTTTTGCATGGTGAGCTTAGGGAACTGGTTAATAACGAGGTATTCTCATCATCATCATCATCATTACAGCCCTTTACAAGTCCACTGCTGAACATAGGCCTCCCCCAAGGTCACACATTCTATTCTATCTTAATTCTCGGGGGTGACAACGCATCTACAATTTGTTACGCATTTACATTTTTTTAATCGAGGATGGATGTAGGTCTACAGGTCACAGCCCTCATTTACCATCAGCTGGACTGTGACTGTGTGTTCCATTGTTACCACTACCATTCTATAAAAATAATAGGTATACTTATATTTGCTATTTTTGGCACCAACATATTACGGTTGTATAATTTGTTCATTTCATTTGAAAATATGTTAATAACATAAAATATTTTATTATGGGTTTTTTTATAATATTGTTATTTATTAGGTATTTAAAAAAAATGAAAAGTAAAAATGTTGTCACACGACGACACAGTCCATCTTATGGTAAATGGATGGTGTGACTCATGAACACCTAACCTAATATAACTCTACATTCTCGTTGCTCATGTTAACCTTTGATTTAAAATAATGATTAGTGAAAAATAATGATTGAATAAATAAATATTCTCATCAATTATATTATTACTTTCTTTAGTACATATTTTCTGCCTTCCATACTTTATTTTATTGTTATTTATAAGTTGCGCCTGACGTAAATTAATAGCAATATGTTGCATAGCATGAATTTGACCGTTTATTTTGTTTCCTAGCGCCAGTATAATATATTCAGCCATTATAGTCTATGGTTTTCCACGATCGTATGCTACAATCATGGAGTGTAAAGGTAAGGAGAACCATCTCACATAGGAGAATAGTTGAAACAGTGCCCATATGTAAGCAGTAAATAACAGTTGAAAAACTCTCGACTACAGCGCTAGAGTAGCTAGAGTGTATGAAATGAACTTAGCAGTTGTCGACGGAGTGGTGTGCTAAGGTGAGGAATTTAATATTTGTGGTAAATAGAGTAGATGACGGAACTGCAGTGTTTAAAACCACAAATACTCATGTTGTCTAAAATAATTTAGTAAATGTAATTTAGAAAAAGTCGCCATTAAACACGTTGAGATTTTGAAAATAAAAATTATGAGAACAATAAAATAATTATTATAAAAAAGAATTATGGAGAAAGTCTGTGCAGTAAACAGTTATAAAAAGTTTTTTTTAATTCACGCTTTAGCTACAGTGGCGCTATTCTTATTTAGCGCTTTCCTACGGACACTTTTTAATATGTACATAGACGATTCTCCTTACCTCTACAAGTCATGGCTACAATATTACATAAATCCTACGTCGTTGAAGAAGGTGAATTAGATGAAATGAAATTTTGCTAACTGTATTTATATGTAATACTATGCACTTAATATTATGTTGATGTCGTGTAATATAATATGTAGCAATTATGTTTCTGGTATTTCTTTGCACTTCACTATTAAATTATTATTCTTGTCTATCCTCTTTTAGTAAATTGTTACACTATGTATTTTGTCTATCATTATTGTACTATCATGTCTACCTTCTTTAAGTAAATTATTACTTAAGTCAATTTACATTCAAATAATCCTCATACCGGTCACTGACTACTTATTTGGCATTATCGCTGATGTTAGATAATGCTGCAGTCACAGTTAAATTATAATTTTAGAGTTTTATTATACTGTACGTAAATTATAACTTCATTGATTTGTTCCCGAAGATTGTAACATTATTCGTTATGTATGAAATATACTTAGTAATCAAAAGATTCCCCATTTTGAACTTAAATGACGTTGAAATAAAACGATGAGTTCAAAATTGAGTTTTAAACGATTATTTGGGTTTCGACAAGATTCGAACCCGGTATCTCATGCACATGCAGTCGCACTTACGATCATTAGACCCATAAAGCAGTCAGAAAGTGAGTAAATTTAGAATGAGGTAAAATTATTTTTAATTTTATAGAGTTATGGCGGGGTTGCAAATTGGCGCTTGTCCAAAATCTTATCCCGAGGTTTTGAACTAGTTCAGCTGTAATTTATGCTATTTTTATTTTATTTAGTTATTTTATGCACTTTGAACACAAAATATCTTCTCTGCTTAGCCTGGAGGTAGACTGGTAGACAATGCCTTGCTGCATTAAGTCCGCCTTTTGGTACTTGGTGTGCAAAGAAAGCACAAATAATTAAATTAATTAATAAGTTAATGATTGGACTGCAGTTATTATGACTACATTTGCGTATTAGGCGAATATATAACCAATACACGAAAAAAAAATGCATTGAAAAATGTATTATAACGCACAGAAAAAAACATTTAGAGTTTAATATTTGTGTTAAGAAATATGTTAGGGCTGAATCGAAGTGACAGGGTGAGAAATTGCGTGATAAGAGAAGAGTGTGGTATGCAAGATAATGTCGTGACGGGGATTAAGAAATGAACGCTTCCGTGGTTTGGTCATGTAGAAAAAATGAATGAGGAAAGAGTGACAAAGCAAATGTATGTTGCAGAAGTAAACGGCAGAGTCGGAAAGGGATGTCCTAGTCGAAAATCTATCGAACGAATATGTTGAAAATGGGCCAAATTAAGATTACCCTTAACTGACGAGCATATATGCATAGGTATATGGATATGGAGGAGGCGAAAGGGTTGTGTCAGGATCGTGCCAAATGGAAGTCTGTAGTCTTTGTGCCAAGCTATCCCTCTTGGTGCCAAGCGTGAGTGTTTATACAATATATATTTTCGAAAGCCGTTAAATCGGCTGTATAACATCATCGTTGTCATTCAAACTAAAATATAGCACTTACATTAAAATAGTTCAATTGTAGCATCATTATTATCGAACTTAAAATTAGAACATTCTAGAAAAGACACAATCAACTCAATGGTAGCCACATACACTCCATAGTTATCCAGCTACTCCTAACCCTTGTTAATGCTGGCAGATATTAAGATACGGCTAATCCTCACATAACTTAGGATCAAGACCGTTAAACGCGGTTCAGACCTCTGACCATTGTCCTGCGTTTAATTTAAACGGGAAATTACTCCCTGCGAATTGATTATACGACCCTAGAAACATAACAAACAGCGTGCTCACAAAATTTCTATATATCCATTGCACTTCCACATGATACCGACGAACTATTCAATCATATAGAAGGTGCAATGTGTATTAAAAGCGACGGAATTCTCGTCTTATATTCCTACGGTGTTTAGCTTACACAGTCGCAAGCAAACCCAATGATAATGATTTTACTAACCTACTGCAAACTTTAATTTATCAACTCGGCTACGAGTAAGCCTATTTAAGATTATTTGCATAAGGCTTAAATTGGCGCGATTAATATTTGAATGATAACAAAAATGTTTTGTTTATATCATCGTAAGATTTTATGCGCGACACTCTTCATGCAAAGAGGTCCTTTGGGTGGTGTTTCTGGTTTTTGGTAGCTATTGAAACTTGACCTTATATTCAGGACCGTTTGCTAGATTATACGTAAAGGGATATTTGGCAATTTAGCTCACGTCCATTGTGATGTAGAGTTGCGATTGCGGCTTGATTGTTATTTTAAATGTAAAATTGTTTGGTTAAACGAGTATCTGTAATTAACGGGAATTTACAGTTTTTGTATAGCAATATTATAATTCCTGCTGTATTTGGTTTCGGCTTGATCAGGCTTACCATGAAAAAGTAACGTCGATAAAAGCTTAAAAAACATAGCTTAGCTATGTTTTTTAAGCTTTTCTAGGTTGCTATCTAGGTTGATGGCGACGTTACTTATTCATAGTGTTTTTACGCGTTTAATTTAGTATAAGTCATGGGTTCTCAAAATGTGCACCGTGCGCCCGAGGCGCTAAGAATAGAGAGGCGCCGCCGTGAGCCATTCCTGTTTACCATTCTCCGGAAACTAAACCACAGTCTAACTACTACTTACAATCGGTCATCGAAGGCATCTAGACGGGACAATAGTGCGATGCGATGCGGGCGAGACGCGGGCGAATCGCTCCCGAGCGGCTGTTAATGGCTCGGGAACAGTCCGCTAGGGTTGTCCCGTAAATAAATTAAGATGGTTCGTATTCCACATATACGGTAAGAAAGGTGTGGATCTTTTTTCTTTAGTACTTTTCATTTGTCCCGATTTTATTTTATTATTTTTTATTACTTCCCGTTCTGATAACCCTAGTAATTTAAAAATTATGTCGGCTTTTCCGACAACATCAAACGCGATGACTGGCTGTATGTTCTTCTTAGGCTGTGACTAAACTTAGATATTCCTAGACTATATTCTAATTATTGAGTCTAAATACTAAACCCGTAAGTTCGCGAACCGAAAAAGTTTGGGAGCCCCTGTTATAAGTAATATTTATTTTCTAAATTCATCTTTTTAATATTCACAGAACAAAATCAACTAGTATTTTGAAATACTTTATTTTCACTTATCCATAAAAACGAATACAAGTTTTTTTCCTGAATGTACTACTCGTACGACAATGTGTAATATTTTAAAGGAATAATATAAATATTAAAAACTATAGAACATGTTATGTTGTGTATACCTAAAGTAAAGTAAGTAAAGTTTGTTTAGCTAAAACAATAATAAAAAAAACGTGGAATTAATTAAATTTCTTCTTTTTTAACGTAATGCCAAGTCAACAGTTAGCTAGAATCAAAGCCCTACACTCGAGGACTGCTTCGTGCCCTCGGTTTCCGCCTCGCTACACACGTCGCCTGTCATTAATATCATTAATTAACTCAATTTTTCATTTTATGATTTTCAAGATTATGATTAGAACAAATGGCTTCTTGTCGTACTTAATTTGAATTGCCTTACAATTGTTATTAATTGGTCGTTGAGTGTATCCAATCTGTTGTCATAGATGAGTGACAAACAGTGATAAAATATTAAACCAAATTCGGCCCACACGTGACCTCGTTTGTCGCTTTAGGCCCTGGACACTTAAATCGAGGACGTAATGTCTTCTTTAATAAGGTATTAATAACAAGTACATTGGTTTGTCGACATGCGATATTTTTTACATCTACGTTGTCATCAATAGCTTTTTATTGGCGGAGTAAGAAAATAAGAACACTACTCTATCATTCCGTGGATATTACACCATAAAAGGCGACAAAGGAAAACTGAAACAGGAGATAAACAGTAACATCCTTCTGATAACAACGCAATAATTATAAAAAAAAAATGTGATTCCCAATCTCCGTACCAAGCGTGAACTGTACGAGTTACTATGACTGTCATAAATCGAAAACGAATCCTGTGATTTTCTACCTATATTTTCAACTACTTGAAAAATAGCTCGTACTTCTCTCGCAGTGCTAAAACTCCGAATAAACGACGGTCAATCGGCCTGTCAAGCAATACGAGTAACGCAACGCCTTTCTAGAACAGGAGAAGTCTATATCCAGAAGTGGATTTTTACTTCTTGTACTCTACTTGGGCTCGAAATTGGTTCATCGCATGGCGCAGTAGAAAAACAAGAAAGCAACTGTGAGAAGAAAATGTGGTATTAATTTCTTCTGTTAGGTTTGCTAAAAGTTTCATGATCAGTTATAAACCTAATAAGAGCTAAAGGAAGAGAGAGAGAGAGAGAGACCTTTTTTTTATTATGCCAACAGTAGAGTTTTCACTTGTATTGAGGAGGTGTTTAAATAAATTGCACAAAGACAAACATAAGCCAAACAAGGCCACACATCCACTGGATCCGTGTTTAATTACAACCTGAGCCCCTGCAATGCCGCCACATTTCTCTTTCATTCTCCTTCTTCTTCATCGTGCCGTATACCAATGTTAGACAGGCATTTTAAGTCTGATATAACGAGATTATACTGCCATCTCTCGAAAGCCATAAGATATTCTGCCATTTCCTATAAATGGATTCTCTTACGCTACAACTAAGCGTCAAAATTTCTTCTTTATTCATTTTTGTACAATAACAGCAACAATAACAAGCAAAGCACCACGCCTATCTGCACATAAAGTGATGCTCGCATAAACAGTCATCAAGTTATAACAAGTCATAAAGGATTCAAGCTAGCAATGTCTGCCATTAAGTTAAACAATAGGATGGTTGGAGGGTGTGTGAGTCTAGAGTGCAGGGTGTTAAGCTTAATTGATTGTGTCGCTTTGTGTACGGTATTGTTTGATTCTGGATATAAAGACTATGTAGTATTCGGTTATAAGCGCGTGAATATGGAGGTGGATGATTAACCCCTGATCTTATAATATAACCACAGAGTAAGGATTTCTTTACTTATGTGATATAGACGACTTTAAAAAAACCTTCTTTTATTACATCTATTTATTGATTTACGTAACATTGAAATATATAATACAATATTAGTCATTTTACCGTTTCGTGTCATATATGCACAGTTCTATATGTCTTTTCCAGGACAGGGAAGCTATTAAGAAACTATAACGAGGAAACGCAGCCAGCGTTCTTGGTTGGATACCACGACGAGTAGGACTGTATAACTTTAATTGTAGTTTTTTATTTTAGTTTTAACTTAAAAAGGTAGAGGTGAAAAAAGTGTGTGAAAAGTGGAGATTTTCTATTACTGCCTGTTTTATATCTATGTTTGTGTGTATGTAACGCGATATCTTCGTTAACTGTAAACTGATTTTGATGCTTCTTTTTTATTAAATAAGTAATTCTTTCGCGTAGTAAAATGAGTAATAGTTAAACAATGGTATAAAATAAATTTACTGTAAACTGAAATATGTTTAAAAAAAAGTCCCGCTGGATTTCATGCTGGTTCTTCCCAGGACAGAAACAAGTTTTTTTTTCAAACAAGTGGTAAATAAAAAAATGACTTTCAATAAGTATTATACAATACTCTATATTGAATAAAAACCATTCATTTCATTTCATTACAATACTATAAATAGTTTAGAGACAAAATTCTACCCTAAAATATGTCTTCAACGTTTCTTCTTTAAGGGTTTCGAGATCAAAGTCTATCCCTAAGGGTGAAAAAACAGATGAGGTATTTAATGTAGGTATTATGTAGGTTACGTTATTCCTTAGTACACTAAAAAGTGCCAAAAATTAAACTTTTCGTAAAAAGATAAAACCTAAATCAAAAGGAACTAAAAATAATTACCACATATATATATTGGTTGGGCTGAAAAGTTCGTATCGTCTCTATGAGATGGCGCCACTAGAATAAAATCCATATCATTTTTAG
>DWHP01008758.1:0-10441 GCA_018247895.1 Parnassius honrathi | reverse complement strand
CCCCGCGCCCCTTGGGCAGCCCGCACCGCCCACGCAGCCCATGCAACCCACGCAACCCACGCCGTCCACGCAGCTTGCACACGTCAAGAGCGAGCGGCTCAGCCCGCACGATTCCACAGCCTCCAGGTTATTATCTTGCTCTTGTTATGTACATACTTTATTAAACTCCACAAAACACGAAAAAACGCGTTACAGGTAGTTAAGCCTAGGGGAGTCTTTACGCTAAGGAGTGATTATTTTATTATATTCCAGTCATTTTAAAATTTAGGAAAATTTGAACAATTGGACGGTGGGATTAGTGTTCTAGAAATAAGATAAATCACTTTCACCACTACCATGCAGATTCAATTCAAATAAAAAATTGTACAAAACTATTAAAAAATTATATATATCTAAAAAATTCCGTTGGGTTTCTTGCTGGTTATTCTCATGACAAGGGTATTTTGAACTGGTGTTAAATAAAAAAGAATACTTTCAATAAGTATATTCTAACACCTATACCAACTGCAATTAAAACAGGCTAAAGCAAGTACTTCACATTTTTAACCGACTCCAAAGAGGAGGAGGTGTTCAATTCGACTGATTTTAATTTTTTTTATGTGTTACCTCAGAACTTTTTCTGGGTGAACCGAGTTTGATGATACCTATTTTTATTTAAAAGCTGGTGCTTTTCGTATGGTTCCATATGAATTTGATCAAGATCTGACTAGTAGTTTTTAAGTTATCCTTAATAATGTTGATTTAATTGACTTTTTATACATTGATGATGTTCTCATTTCATTTATATTGAAATCGGTTCTACAAAACTTAATTTAACCGCTTGTGTCTAATAGAAACATGCAATTTTTTTGACTTGTAATTTAACTTATTATACGTGGTAGAGTCATGCTGCAGCCTTATTAATAGTATAGTTGTAGCACGAATGGGTCTGCTCTACCGGGAAAGAACAGCAATCTCACAGAATACCAGCGTAGAATAGTAGCTCAGTACTGCTATATTTCGTATGGTGAGTGAAGAGAACCCGAGACCCCTTTTACTGGAAACGAGGCATTTTATTTTTGTACGCATTTTGCATTTTGATTCGTAATCGAGGATAGACGTAGATGTCTATGGGCCATAGCAACTACTTACCATTAGGTAGACTGTGTGTCATTCTATAAAAAAAACTACGTGATAAGACTTTTTCTCTACCCAGGAGTCCATCTGGAGCTGGTACAACTTTCTTACTTATTTCTACCGACAAATAGCAAAATGCTGCTTTCCGTTCGGATGGGTGTATTGACCCAATTTGGCTGTTAAGCATTACATATTAGTCCTCAAAGGTAAAATATCTACTTATAGGCTTCTTTGCTTGAATCTGGTTGCAGGTGTCCATGGCTTGCGTTAGCCACTTACCATGTAACTTCAGATTTACAAAAAATGGTTCTAAGCTTAGGTTTTATTGCTTAACTCCTGGTTGACTGGTAGAATACGAGTACGCACAAAGGCATTGAATACACTATAAGTAGGTACAAAAGTGATTTCAAATAAATTTCTAAAAATATTAAAATATTTTTTAATTTTTATCAACAAATGTATGTACCGAGTAGAGTTTACACAGCATCTGTCGTGTTTAGGTCCCGTAGCGTGACGCCATCGACGTCGTCATACCCGGGCACGCCGCCAGAGCGCGGCAGCCCGCACGCGGCGCCGCCCCCCGCGCCTGTGCATCCCCCGCGGAACTACTCCGACATTATGCGCTCCCTGGCCGCCCGGTACAATACACATCCTGCCAATGAGTAAGTTGAAACGTACATTGTCTCTACATAAAGCTGCATTATGACTGCAGAACCAATGGATCGGTTTGAGATGGGAAGGACCACGCTGATACGGAATACCAGGATGCCCTTTTTATTGGTAACGTGGCATTCTATTTTAGCTTATGTGACAACGCGTCTGTATTTTGATTTTTTTTCGAGCATAGATGTAGGTGTAGCCTACTACATTATACAGCATGTGTTGGTGGACTACGTTTGTCTTTTTTTATAGGATTGGGTGACAAACGAGCACACAGTCCACCTGATGGTAATTAGTTGCTGTGGCCCATAGTCATCTACATCCGTCCTCAATTACGAATTAAAATGCAGATAGGTTATCACCCGTGGGGACTAAGATGGAATGCCTCGTTTCCAGTAAATAGGGTCTCCGGTTCTCTACACTCACCATACGAAATACAGCAGCATTAAGCTACTATTTCACGCTGGTATTCTGTGAGAGCATGGTCCCTCCCCGGTCGAGCTGACCTATTCGTACTGCAATTATACTTCTAACATAACTGCAGTATGGCTCTATCACGTAATAAAAAAAATGTCACCCTTACTTCTAAAAAGAAAACGTATCTGTAAATTTGTATTCTAACGTATGCCCAAGAGTGGATCAAAAGGGGAAGTGATACTCCTATGCCAACACAGAAATCAATTGATAACTTAAATATGTTATATGAAAATAATCTCGTACTTTAAAAGCAAATTGAATCATTTGGGCTTGTTAACTACACAAACTACTACTTTTTTACGTGGTAGAGCCACGCTGAGTGTATTTCAGTAGTATAGTTGTAGCACCAATGGGACGGTTCGACCGGGGTGAGACTGCTGTGTTTCATATGATGAGTATACAGAACCAGGAACCATTTTTATTGGAAACGAGACAGTTTATATTAGTCCTCACGGCTGACAATGCATCTGCATTTTTATTTGTAATCAATGTTAGATGTAGATTTCTATGGGTCACAGCTACCACTTACCATCAGGTGGACTGTGTGCTCGTTTGTCACTCTTATCCTATGAAAAAAAAAAAGATTTTAAGGCGTATATAATATTATTTAAAATGGCGTTTTTTATAATTGCTTCTTTGGCTTAAACTCTTCTAAAACAGAGCCGATGTTTGAGACCCCCAACCTGATTCGCCCTTGTCTATATATGCCTCGTATGTTTGTAGAATTGTGCTTTAAAATATCGCCTATTTGGTTTATAGCTTCTGTATTTGGATGTTGCTGCCATGATCGAAATCGGACAGAAAGACATATATATCTAAATGGGGACAAGATATGCACTTAATCATTTAACACTAAACTAAATATCATTTTTGTGTGTTTTTATCAAAGCGGTGGCTATGAAAACACTTCTTCCACAAACCCTTCCTTTGAGTGTGTGTCCACTAAACCTCTGGTGATTAGCGAATTTCATTTGTTTAGTCAGACATGCCCGACTCTTCGAGATATTTTGTTATCGGCGATAATCTAGGTAATTAGTAACTATAGTTACTAATGGCAAAAGAGCTAGCATAACCGAAATAGGCTCATAGTAAGATTACAGTAGCATTACTTCATTAATTTATTTATCACTATTCATGTTAATAATAGCAATTTCTGCGTGCTGATGAGAAGCTTCAGTGTAGGCACGAAATTTACTACTCCATGTGCCGTTTACAAGATCCAAGATTCAGCCATTTCAATAAGCACTATGTCACCTGTATTCGATACGGCGATAACTTAGCGTACGATAGTGTTCAGCATAGTTCGCTATAATTTCAATCGTCCGACATTCGATTGTAGCGGTATACGGCGGCAAATAGGCTGTGAAATTCAAAGACTATTTGAATTATTCTACATCCTCGCACATTACTGTTTCTTCAAATGAATAGCGTGTAAGCACAGATTAATTTTATAACATTGAAACGCAGATTAATGTATGAAAATGTATGGAATAATTCCTCTTGAACATAGATTATAGAAAATAATATTTATTAAAAATTGTTTTAGCACAGGTTCGTAAAAACTTCTGTCCTGGAGAGAAAAAACTAAAGTTCATTACAATGAAGTAATCATAAAAATCGTTAAGGAATTATCATTAAACCATTGCCAGACGTTCAGTAGCAATTTATTTATATATACACTTTATTGTACTAAAGGTACAAACGACGGATTTAGTGCCATATATATATATATATTCTACTATATATATATGGCACTAAATACTATATATATATGGCACTAATTCTATTATAGCGCATTCCAGAGTCGTATAGCTGTAACAATAGTAATCAACCTAAAATCATTTTAAATCATATATATGTTTTCTTGTAAATCTTTCTTTTTAAAAAAAGAAGTTTTGTTCACAGTAACTATGTCATCCCCAAAATATAAACATAAATAATAACAGAATATTAAAGATTTTAAAATTTAACATGCCAATATTCTTATCAGCTTCAGTTGGTTCCTAGTGTTTACAAAATGTATTATAACACTTCTTAATAAGTTCAATTTTGTATTCTAAATTGTACTGAGATGACTATTAGTTTAGTCATTTGAAATGCTAACTTCTTCTGCATGCGGTAATCAACCAACTAAGGTTTATGGATAAACAACGGTTCGGCAATGTGGCTAAGCATTTAGTTGCAGCGCTGCAGGGTCGCGAGTTTGAATCCCGCACGGATCAGGTATTTTTATAGCCTATAAATTATTGTTCGTGGTGTAATTGTTTTTCATGTATGTAAAACGCCTTCTTGATACAGATGAAAATTTCGAGGTGTAACTTGCGAATGTGACGTTAGTTTAAATAAAATGTTACACCATAACACAAGTAAAAGCTTTTTTTGACATTTGTCGCTTAATGATAGAGTAGACAATAAAATTCTAGAATCCAAAGTTTTCTCGCATGAACTCGTATCTAACAATCATATTGAACATGGTAAATGGTATAAAAGCACTTTGTCGGATGGATAAATGATTGTTGAACTTATTGTCACTTTTCTAAATCGATTAATATTTTTACATATACGTCTTTGACTTAGACATGAATGATCGTGGAGGTCAAGGGTACAATAATGGTGCGATTATGGCTGGAAAATTAAAAGTGTTCAAACCAGAATTTATCTCAATATTCTTGGGCATTTTTCAATCCAAGTGGTTGAAGTTATTAGAACTTAATTCGCTCATGTTCGCGTAATAAAATAAAATGATATTCATGAAAGACACATGCTCGGAATAAAGGTTTACGTAGTAGAGTCGTGCTACAGATATATTATGGTTTTAGCACAAATGTATTGGCGCGACGCTCTAAAACAATACCAGCTTAAAAATCAACTTGATGCTGCTTTGTTTCGTATGGTGAGAGGAAAGTCGCTTTCAGTTTTGGTCTTTTAAATTTCCTTTTTGTAACCCGCGTGTCAACATGCGTTTTTCACACGCGGCATGTCACCGCATTCACAATGACATACGAGCCGCGGTTCAGCGACCGCCTAGTGATGCCCAAACCAATTTGCATATTAATCGATTCGATAACTTACGTTTAGTCGACAAATTTACATGACCCGTGAGAACCGATATACGCCGCGTGAACTTATGTTATATTAATGAATTGCTCATCACTGATGCTGCGGTCGGTGACCTTTGACAATTTTAATTACCGTGCTCCCAGGGTTTGATGTGGCACTGCTGCGCTGTAATTTTATATATACATTTTCAATTTGTCTTTTACCTTTTTATATAATATGGGCGACGAACACAGTACTCATGCCTGAATTCATCTATATCTATCCTCGATAAAGAATCAAAATAAAATCAATCACCCCCGAAGACTCTATACATGCAATGCCTCGTTTCCGGTAAAACGAGTCTATACATTCAATATACTAAACATTGTGTGGTATTTTAAGGTCTAAGGTGCTATTTTACGCTGATATTCTGTGAGGACGTCGTTATTTCACGGTCGCGTGGACCCATTCGTGCTATTACCATAGATACTACAACCGCATGGCTTCTCTATGCAAAAATCTAAAAAAAACGACTACCTTAACTAGATTTTACCTCTTCCATCAGCTCCCATTGCTCGAATGCTTGCTTAAAGAATGACTGATAACTACTTTGATGATCTCATATAAATATCAAATTTCCACTTAATCTAACATTGTCTATTCAATAAAATTGAATAAAAATTTTACTTTTTTTAAAATTATCTAGAATTGCAATACGAGTATGAGAACTGCTAAGCTAGTATTGCTCTCTTTCTTTAAATAAAGAAATATAAAATGGAAACCCATTATCTTAATATTTAACGAATGTAATATTGTATTCTTTAACAGTGTCTGAAAGATGTGCCGAGTAGATTTAGGTAGTTTGGATTTAACAACAGAACTACAAAGAAAATATACTACTATGACATTATAGTGTACTATAGTTACAGCCCAAAAAATATTTCACAGACACGTGAAGTCACAACAAAAACAAAAATACACATATTTGCCCTAAAACCCTCTCAGAAATAAGAAGTGCCCTATGCCCAGCTGTGGGATGTATACAGGCTGTAACTTTTTTAGTCATAGCACATAAACCTGGGTACTGAGAGAGTAGGACAAGGAAATGTTTGCCGCACTGCCATAATGCATGTTCACGGACTTTAAATGTTTCGTGATATTTTATTTTTATTTTACAGAGTAAGTTTTTTCTACATTTTTTTTTCTTCACCTGCACCAGGTAAATCAGCACTTAAAATTTCAATCAATAATTTCATTAGTGTTAGTTTACAGCGAGTGCCTACCACAGCTCAAAGCTTAACGTATCTAATGCGTTCACTAATTAAATGCGTCAAATTAAATAGACCTGTATACAACTGATTGCATTAGACTTCGAGAATTCACATTACATTTACTCGTAATATCGATTAAGACGTATTGATTACAGGAATAATGAAATACGCAATGAAGTCATTAAGCGATAGAAAGTTATCATTTGCAACATGCTTATTGATACACGCGGACCTTGGCGAGAAGTAACTACTTTAAGTTCATTTAATCTAATTACTACAAATAATAACATTTAATTACATATCGTTACAGCCACGCCCACTACGATATGTTGAAACAATAACATAGCCCGCAAGTAGTGCTTAAAATGCCTATATAGCATTGGAAACAGCGATTACTTTGAAACTTCATATTTACAATCACCACCATCATAAAAATAAAATACAAATTTGGGGATGTTTTTACATTGTGAAGTCATAAATAAATTAAAATACAAATTTAAGGAAATTGGTCTCTGGAAAAGGATCCTTTGAATTAATCTTTGTTTTATACGTGGTAGAGCCATGCTGCAGCTATATTAGTTGTATAGTTGTAGCACGAATCGGTCGGCTCGACCTGGGAAGGACCACGCTCTCACAGAATACCAGCGCAATATAGTGGCTTAATGCTGCTGTAAGTAAAACTATGGCAAAAATCCCTCTATTAAGTAATATATCTTTATATGTACATAATAAATATTTCAGAGAGGATGTATTCAGCAGTGGACATAATTATAGATGACATCGTTCTTAAAATTGGACGATATATTACAATATATTATTATTAATTTCAGTGATAAATATATAAACATAAAAAAATAACAATTCGCAGACGCTCACGAGCATAGTCCATCTCTCATTTCTGACGGAGCTTCGGGGAATCCACCACACTGGTCCATCTACTGGAGATTGACATTATGCACATGTTCCCATTTCTCGAAATTCTTCTGGCATGAATTTTTGCTCTTTACGATATTTGCTTCAAACTCAAAATTCATAGGTCAACACTCAAAATTGCACTTAACAATATCATTGGAGGTTAGGTTAAGTAGGTTCGGGATATCGAACTCAGGTAATTCGCATATTATATAAAAGGATCCTTCTTTTAAAGTAGACCTTTAAACTAGACTAGAAGATCTGCGAATATTTTAATTGCTATTTTTTAATGAAAAATTTCATATTTACTAGATTATGAAAAGAAATCTCCGGATATGTCTGTCATGCTGACGAAGCGTTTCCGTTGCTGAAAATTAAACAATGACGAAATTATTACCTTTATTAAAATAATAAATGTTGTTTATTGCAAGAATTATATTACCGGAATTTAATAGTTATCTCGAATCGATTTCTAAACTAACCTTTTGACATTTCCAAAGCTACTACACCGGTAGGCCCTATTTCACTCGATTATACATGGTTTAATTATCTCGATAAGCGGCCCATTATTCATGAAACAACAGCAAAAGCGTACAAAGGTCGACTATTAAATTCATTGTTCGACACAAATTCTACACTTTACATACTTAGATATAATAGATAAAACTTTACGCCCTTGAATTGGAACTGTTATTTACTACTAAATTGGATAGTCTACATTACCACTACATTTGTATCTATACATACATGCATATATGTGTAGATATAATATCGAAAAAACTGTCTCTTATTGAGCTCGGGGGGTTATTTGCGTAGCTTAATACGCAATAATCTCGGACAGACAATGAATCAAACATTTTTAATTCTTTGTCTGTCCGAGATAATGTTTGGAATTCCTGAACCAATTATGACGAAACTCCATGGACAGATACAGAGTAATACCAGGCGCGACCTATGCTATAATGGGTGTGTTCCGGTATACACTGTGACCACTGTAAGGTGTGACGTCAATTCAGTATACTGTGAATCCGTTCCTTTTAAGTTTGCTAAACTGGTTACTGTTTAAAACGAAACGCAGTCTAGTATACTTTCATCTCCATTCTTCGACACTCTTTTCAAATGAATATATTTATTATTTGCACGTTTTCTGTACAACAAGAAATATTATTATTTGAATATTGTTTGTTTTTAAAAGTTAATGTTCGAGTTTATTTAAATAACTATTTTAATTAATATTAAAGGCAATCTTTCGCGGAACCTATTAAATCTCTAGGCACTGTTATGTTTTTTGATCACGTGATCAAAGTACGGAGAGTAGCTTACCTCGCAATCGCCAGCCCTCACAGTACAAAAATGGTGGTTATTTATGACGTCATCGACTTCCCTGGAGTACTGCCGCAGTATATTGGCAGTCCATATCGGAACGAATTTTTCACACGGCCAGTATATATAAAATTACTTACTTTTTGTTAATTTAAATAAATTATTAAATAACGTAGTCTTTGATAATTATACTAAAGCTAAATGGCGCCATATTAATAGATCTGATCCAGATGAAGCCGGGTCGCATGATCATAAGTAAAATAATACTACTTTTGGTACTTAGCCTTAAAACTTAGTCAATTTTAAGTTCAGTGAAATAACATTTTTCGTACTTATTTCAAAATATACTAAAATACTACTAAAAGGATGATTATTTGACTACAACTATTCACAACTTGCCTACACTGTATTGTCATACAATTACCAAATACTCAATAATTAATACACGACACACTAATAAAAGAAAGATACAGTATATTTTAATAAATTTTCTTAAGTGTGGGAGCCTATATTAGACGGTTATTTTATTGATTTTAATTTTATAGCAAATTATCATCATTACCACGTAAATCATGTATCGATGTCTATGAAACCATTACGAGTTCATCTTTAGAATTAAGCCTTTCTCAAGCAATATTTTCTGAACTCCTGCGTATGGAAGGAATATTGAATCAAATAGTAACGTGAAAAAAAGGTACATAATTAATATCTAACATTTCAAAAAGTAAAAAAGGTTCAATGGTCAAATAAAATTTATCAATCAACTGAGTTATAACTTATAAGGTGCCTGAATTTACAAGTGAAACAGTTAAACTACTTTTTAATATAATTATAAATTTCAATTTGTTTATTTAGTTTATCCAATGAATAAATTTTATCTGATTGTTGAAAAATCAGCCTTAAGTAAAATATAATTGCAACCTACATACGAAACACTTTTGTGCTCAGGCCTTAATTTATTAATAATAGCAACTAGTCTGCTGCGCTGTACCACGTGCAAGTCGGCGGACTCCGCATGTCTTCTAAATATATTTATTTCTTAGACATCCTTAAGATAATTTCCTTCACGAGCACGTTATATAATTATATTTTATTCAATTCCATAATTGAGCAATAGTGGTGGATAATATTTTGTTGTCTGTCTCACGAGAACTAACCAACAGATCGGCCGCGCAGGAAGTGCACGCGGGAAAAATTAAATATTGAACAGGAAATTGGGATCCGGACCACATATACGTAGCAAAAAGGCTGTTCCTACCATAATAAGTTTTTAAGCAAACATGTCCGTAATAATATTAAAGTTTGAGTAACATTAATTTTGTGATGTGAAACTGTGATGATCACAGTGAGAATACTAGGTCATTGTCATGAATTTTTTGTATTGTTATCGGTTCAAAATACATCTGATGAATATTAGATTATTCAAACTTCCAGTTAGTGGTGGAAAATTATTAAATTTTATTACATTTACATATGTACATACAAACATACATCCATACGTACATGCACATTAGTCAAGCTAGCGTGTTTTAAATCCTTTCTTGTTAAAAATATTAATATAAATATTTAGGAAATTTTTATAACTTTATTTATAGGGCCGATAAAAATATTATTTTGCATTTGAGAGTTAAACATTTCATTAA
>DWHP01008757.1:0-10442 GCA_018247895.1 Parnassius honrathi | reverse complement strand
TGTGCCGGCATGAAATACTGTCCCGCTCTGCTGAGCACGCCAAGCTTTTTAGAGGCCAATTTGGCCTTCTCGTCCAAGTGACCACGAAACTGCACGTGACTCGATATGTCCACGCCGAGGATTCCGATACTGGCTGAGGCAATCAGGTGAGTGCCTTGCAACTAGGAGGAGATACGACAAAGGGGTTCTTTTAGCGGTTAACGCGCAAACTTGTGTCTTCTGAGGGTTAAACTGGGATATGGGGTAGGCGGTGCTCTTACTTATTTTTATTAAAAGATACATAAAATTAATGCGTTTAATATTTCAGTATCAAGACTATACAGTCTTGACTGTTGCGAATTTGGCAATTTTCCAGATAAAGCGATCTACTTTTGGAAGAAACTAAAAAGGATTTCCTGATTTGTTTAATACGAAAGGTTGACATTTGGTCCAGTAAAGTAAAATGGTGGTGTTAACATATACCTATGATATTCTGGTAACTGGAGTAACTTTTATTTAAACACACCTATCAGTTTAATTAAAAGAATTACAAGGAATGCCGAAAGGTAAAAATCCGACCTTTTGGCTTTTACAGTAAACACCGATAGGCTTGTCCTCAAGATGTATATATCTATCGGCTTTCCACGAAATCTATCACTCACCATTCGATTCATGTCATCAGTCATCAGTCGATCATCGATTGTCCATTGTCCTACATACTAGATTAGTTTATATGTAATAATTAAAAATAATTGTAAACAAATCGAAGTAAAGATTAATGGGACAGTATTTCTATCGTTATATATACGTTCGCAAATTGCAGGTCATTTGCCCCGAACCCGCGTGATTGGGTGGGGGGTGGGGGGTATATCGACTATATCGTGAACCCCGTAACCCCGACTGTTAAAGTCAGATAATTTTTTTTTAATATTCTATACAGATTATTACCCGCTCTTCGTATAGCATATACGAACTAAAAGAATGTTGCATCTGGCAGCACAATGAAACATTTTAAGTAAAAGTGCATAAAAGAATTTTCTCGTTTTTTACCTGATCGTTTAATTAATTGCAAGCTAATATCTTTATCTTTAAAAATTGAACAATGGAAACAATTTTTTAAACGCCTCCGTATTAAAATAAATTTACTATTCAGAAAAAGAAGTTCACAAAATTACTAGTTAGCAGGTAGTAAAGCCGATGCCTTGCTTCTGTATCTTCAAAATTGGCATTTTTAAATTTCATTTCCATTGCAAATGTCAACGTATGCAAATTTTGAGCAGCTTGAGGCAGACACCAAACAATGAGGTTCGCTAATTCACCACAAAGCGAGATCTAGGCCAAGCTTCCGCAGGGGAACAACTGATAAACTTGCAAAGTAGGCCTACGACACTTCGATAACTGTTGCATTTTAACTATGTATCATTTTTACGTTTCAACCATACAATGACCTATATCATAATGTAAAAATTACATTGGTTGAAAGTTGGAAGTATGAGCAAAAAATGAAATAATTTTTATCACATACTAATATGGATATCTCAATTAAAAATAATATGTAAATGTAACAAAAAAAACGAGGTCTGCAATGTTTTAATAGCGTTAAAACAAAATATACTGTCTAGCTGTAACTTATTTAAATAACGGTAATTAATGTTTTAAGAAAAAATGTACTACTTACCTATATATACAAATAAAAATCAAGTATGGATGAAATCCGTAGTAGGACAAGAGTAAGTAACCGTCATAGCCATAACGGATAAATCACAGTGAAAGCATTTGGGGCCGGCCATGATAATAGTTGCAAGAACGGAAGAATGTGTGAGCAACCTCGTACCGGCAAGCGCGGTGTATACAACCAGAGTGATGTGATGACCTGCATTGGTTACGGTAGGATCAGATGCATTGTGTATGTGTATAACATAAAAGAGGCCATTTACTTAGTAGTCTGATGAATAATACTATTTTTTCTTTTTCTACATAATATAACTTTGACATTGATAAGGCGATTGAATTAAAACTTAGGCAGATAACAAATATTTCTCGATCAATCGCTTAGTATATAAATTAAATATAATATCTATTTAAGTAAGTACATTATTTATTTTCAACCAGTTTTCATTGTGTTCATCTGAACGAGTCGCAAACACATCTTTACCCTTAAAGTGTGTCAAATGATAATGTTGTGTATATTATATATTAATATTGTATGGAGTTTTAGGAGTTACAGCCTTTATACGTCCAACGGCTGTGCACAAACTTCGTCTTATTCCTGAACCCGTTTAAAGCAAGGAAAATTTCACCATGTTGCCTTATTGCGTGGCATTGGTAGACACTCCATGTCGTCGAAATATTTTTTTTAATTTGTTCCATTTGAATGTTTCCTTACGACGTTTTTCTCCCCCGCCGAGCAAGGGAAAATGGAACGTAAAATAACCATTAATAATTTCAATGAAATTTCTGTGATGTATTGAAACTTCAAGGCGAGCGCTGATCATCTCAGCTCTCAGCTAGTACGGCTGATTGAGCTAATTGCTTCGATATAATTTTGTAGATAGTAATTTTTAAAATTACAGTTTAAAATTATATACACTTTGTAATGAAGAATTTATCTCCTTAGAAGCGTATAAAAACTATATCGATTCCATTTCCCATGAGCAGCGGCGGATTGGTTCTCCACTTCTACGTATAATTTATATAGCTAATTCGGTTTTTAAACTTGGTATAAATTAATATTTTCAGTACTTCCGTTAATTCCATCATACTTCAATCGACCAACGAATAGAAAACATAAATAAAGAAATCAATTACTGTCACCAGAGAGAGAATGACAAGGAGGTTAAAATATTTTATAGAATAAAATATGAAGGATATTTCCTACGAATCTTCTAACATTATGATTTTATGTAACTTATTATTCAGCGTTTCACTACTGTCCCAACCAAAGGTTTGTGGTGACATAGCCAAGGAAGGTAAAGCGCACACAGATTTAGGTTAACAGAAGGCTATTTTAACCGACTTCAAAAAATGAGGAAGTACTCAGTTCGACTTATGTTTTTTTACGTGTGTTACCTCAGAAATTTTTTCTAATTTAACCGATTTTGATAATTTTTTTTTATCTGAGACCGGGTGCTTCTCGTGTGGTCCCATATAAATTTCATCAAGATCTGACCAGTAGTTTTTGAAGTATCTTTAATAATGCGTATTTAATTGACTTCGAATACATTGATGATGTTCGCATTGTATTTACATTGAAGTCGGTTGTACAATTTCTTTTTATTTTACCACATGGGTTTCAAGCCTTGCAGATTTTGTAATTGGATGAAATATGTTTTGCAGCCAATAAATGAATTATAGAACAAAAAAACTTACGACTTATTAGATACGGTAAAAAGAAACACCGACGGTATTTATTACGAACAATATTTCAAACTATTAAAAGATAATTGTATGCTTTAGAAAGTCCACAACTCGTCTATTTAGGAAGGCTACAACAATACAGGGGATTGATTGGTTTAGACACGCGATTTTATATCGCTTAACTTTAATTTGTTCGAAAATTAAGACAAAGAGCTGCTGCGTGTATTCGTGTTACGACTTTGTGGTTACGAAGTCGGTTTTGTACAGTAACATCAGTATGTCTAAGGTCATCGGTTATTTTAAACGTCATAAGTCATAACTCATAACGCAACTTGCGCATTTGAGTTTCTTGTAACTACCTATAAAAGTAACCGAGGAAAGACATCAATTTTTTTAAGTAGAATAAATAAGTAAAATAAATAATTTTAATAGGATAGGGTGACAAACGAGCAAACAATCCACCTGATGGTAAGTGGATGCTGTAGCCCATAAACATCTACATCTATCCGTTATTAATGATCAAAATGCAGATGCGTTGTCACCTATGAGGACTTAAATTGAACGCCTCGATTCCAGTAAAACAGGTCTCCGGTTCTCTACACCCGCCATACTAAACACAGCATTATTAAGCTGCTATTCTATGAGAGCGTCATAGAATACCGGCGTAAAATAGCAGCTTAATCGTCTCGTGGATGTCGTAAGAGGCAACAGAGGAAAACAAACCAGGAGATGGGCAGCAGGGTCTTCCTTGTAAAAAAATAAAATATAAAAAACTGCCGTTGCCAATCCGCCCATCAAGCGTGGCAACTATGGCAAATATCCGCCTGTGAGGAAATCTATGGCTACAAATGCGTGGTAACTTGTCACCTCTGAGTATTAAGATGGAATACCTCAGACTTTATTTATACTTGTATTTCATAATCCGAAAGAGAGGCGTCTCGGTACTGCATCGTATGATATAGTCTCTTATAACGTGGTAGAGCCACGCTGCAGTTATATTATAGTGGTAACACGAATGGGTCAGCTCGCCCGGGGTAGGATCACACTCTCACAAAATAACAGCATAAAATAGCAGCTCAATGCTGCTGTGTTGTTGATGTTTCGTATGGTGATTGTAGAGAACCGGAGACCCTTTTTACTGGAAACAAAGCATTCCGTGCTCATTGCTGACAACTCAATTACGTTTTGATTCTTAACCTAGGATAGATGTAGATGTCTATGGGCCACAACATCCACTTACCATCAGGTGGACTGTGCGCTCGTTTTTCACCCATATTCTAAAAAAAATCCTTAAAACGCATTATAAGCTTACTTTCGATAAATTAGCCTCTATTGAGATTCACTCATATACATAAGTAATTTAAAAAAAAAATCACTCCAAACATATTTAATTTTAATCTGCCACATAAAGCATCTGTTGGTCTTCCTTTAGAGTGTCCAGCGGCTGCAGCAGCTTATCGTTAAAAAAACTACAAAAGTCAAATTAAAATTATAAAACCAAATTAATGAGTTCACTCGGAGAAGCATAATAAGTGACGCTAAAACTCCTCGTTCATTATTCATACACGAAATGCATAAAGACGGACGTGAGTCGTGTGCGACGTTCCCAACAAAGCCTCATCGTGCATATCAAATAAGTTTATATATTTAATTATATATCTATTCATCGAGCATTTTATATTTGTATTTTTTGCGCGAAAAGAGAAAGTTGCAACTACTATGGATAATTCGTAGTGCTGTTTTTTTCGTGAGTTTTTAAGCAGATGTTACCGATGTAGTAGAGAGTGCTAGTTCGAATTGTATGAATCATTATTAACACCGATGGAAAAAGAGGATTGTTATAAGTTTGACTGTTATGTGTGTCTGTCTGTCTGTGTCTACGTGGCGCCGTACTCTCTGAAACGGGTGAACCGATTTGGATGCAGATTTTTATTTAAAAGCAGGTTTTCTAGCGGTGGTTCTTATTTAACAGATTTGTAATCAGCAGAACCAAATTTATTTTCTGAGGGCGTCGGCTGCATGTATTCACGACGTCTTTTTGATTACGCTAAAACATTAATCATGTAAAGAAACCTTTAAAAATAAATATAAGGCTTTTTAAAGGGTATTGGATTTGGGATTGACGACGATTGATGAGTGTTCATCGTGATACTTATGTTAACACTTTCTACATTTTACATTATATTGATTTAATTATAATAGGAATGAACGTATAAATTGGTTTCAAGTATATTTGTTTAAAGCTACTATTAAATTTTGGTAGTGTTTAAATAGCGGAACTATCAATGTCTTTATCAGTGAACAAAACAAACTTTAAAACTAATTATGCTGCCCTATCAATTTCTTAACTTGTTTTGTGTATTTTAATATAAATGAATATAAAGGTTAAAGTAATTCGTTAAGGGATATATAAATCCATATTTAACTGGTCCACCATATGTTGGATATCCAATATTCGGCAAGGTGTAATTTGCAAGGCAAGGTGGTTATAGCATCTGCGTTTTTGCTTCCTGCACTGGAATCACGGCGAAATCTACGCAGGCACCTGTTGTCCCATTGACAGGTGCGTTGCGAAAATAAATCCTTTGGAATAGCGCCCATGTATTTCGCATGATGTTTAAAACGGGTGTCTCTTTTGGTTGGTGTATTTTGGGATTTAGTGAATATGCGTCGACGTGTCGACATTAGCGAGTATTCCTGTTCCCGAGTCTCACACTTCTTTTTCAACCCAAGCAAGGCGAGGAGGCATTAATACAATTTTAAAACAAAAGTTGAAGCGCCAAGGCCCGCGTGTTCGAATCCACGGAACGCACGGAGCACGGAACAAGTATTTGTATGACCCGCAAATAATTGTTCCGGGTCTGGACGTTTATCCTTGTGAAATTTATGTATTTAACTCCTCCACGGTATCTCCACGGTATAGGAGAAAAACATAATGTGGACGTAACGTTAAATAAAGTAAAACTAACGCTTTTGTTGATTAAATGCCTATCCATTTATTAATAGTTAATTAATATTCTTATAATGTTTTTAACTCGATTTAGGTTATCCAATTTCTTTCTCTTTCGATTAATGTTTTTAAAATAAACAAAAAATCGCAATTCACCGTTGTTCGCAAGTTATAAAATTTTATTGGTTTTTCCCAGTTTTTCCCGACATCCAGGCATTTGGGTCACCTGGACCGCTTCCAAAAGATCTGCCTGACACGTGATGGACGAAGTTATGTTTACAAAACGATCGGTTAATTCAATATAACAAAGTCAGAGAAGCAAAGGAAAATATGTGGATGTATATTAGTGCAGCGGTGCCATGTCATGATATCTTATTTCGGTAGAAAAGCTAATTTGAAATTGTTTACTTCGACTTGGTTCGAATACCCAGTCAAAGCATTAAGATTTAATCGAATACTTTCGATATAATAGGTGTTTATTTACCTACTGAATTATTTTATTTTAATTCTTTAGTATTCTTCATTTAAAAATTATACAAAAGACGAATTTAATGCCCAAAGGTATTATTTACATACGATATTGTACTAGAAGACCATTGATAGCAATATAGACAGTTCAATTTGTTTCATGACTATTACTTAATTGTATGCGATGCAATTTAGAAACAGTTTTAGTTTTAAGTTAAATTATTTGAAATGTTTAACAGAGCGGTCACCATCATTAATAAGCATTGTGGCTCGTGGGAGAACAATCGAAAAGAATACCGCGCGCAATGAATCAGTTCTCTCATCGGACAAAGATGAAAATTCTAACAAAAACAATGGTGAATTGAAAGAAAGCCTTATCTTTTACCATAGATCAGATATGTTTAATAAATGGGAAACTAGCTTGTAAACGAGATCGTTTAATTATGAGAAAATGGTACCTACCTATGTACCTAGAATGAATAGTAACTTAATACAAACAGTTGTAAGCAGGTATACATAAAAGTCTTTGGCAGGTAGTTATATTCTTAGTGAAACAATTCTGTTTTTAAAAATGTTACCAAAAATTGCTTCATAGGTTACTTATACGTAATGTTATGTCCGTAAAATTTGGGATGGAAACAAAAAAAAAACGAAGCGGGGCGTGTGATGCGATGCGTCATAGCGACCACCCTCAATAACGCACCCCCAACACCCTCGCCTCATAGGAATATCGATCCCGAAACCTCTAGCGCCATGCGCAAAGCCCGCCCTTTTTGTTTATATTATAAAATTATAGATTTCTCTAATCTTTTAATAGAAAAATATTGACTAAGGTTTTCCAATTTCTACGGGATTGTTGTAATTTTTAACAGATTTAACGAATGATGTCACCTTTAAAGCTATAATTAATTAGCTTAATATGCGTTAACTGATACTCACTGGCACTCGTTCATTATCTCTTCCTGAGAGCGAACCTGGACTGGCGCAAATTTTTCAACACTCTCCTCGTAGTTTCCGAAGCACTTTGTAATCTTTTCGTCGAAGGTGTTCACTAAATCCTCAAGCGAACCGGAGAATGTCTCCGTAAAATTATCTCCTTCGACGTTTTGCATATTATCCTGTTTGCACTTCACCGGTCTCGATTCGTTGTCGTTTATTTTATTGGAGTCAGTTTTCATTTTGGTCATTTCACTTTTCATATGGTTTATATTGTTCAGATGTATGTCATTTCCGTTTATAGTTTTCTGAGGATAGTCAGCCGATGAGAGACAATCATCAGCATCTTCTATTTGGGCGAGCGGCGCCTCGAACTCGAGTTCGGCCATCCTGCCTCCCGCTTCTCGCATGACAATACGACTGCTTGCGCCGGCTATCGCGCGTGTACTGCCTGCCGTGCCGTATAGCGTAGTACTACTGCTACTGCGCTACGTTGTACCAACTGTGTCGCTAGTTGGTTGCTATTTTGCCATTGCCAACCAGTTGACAATTCCACTCTAGTGTATTGTATATTTTGTGTATCGTCGCGCGCCATTATATTATGCTTATCATCTTATAATGCATAGTGTAATGTAAGTAAACACTAAACAGTGATTGAATAGCTGAATGACTAAACTTCACGCGTATTGCAGACTACAATTTGTTGTCTTTTTTGTTTTTAGTAGACGATTCAAAATAACTGTCAGAATATTATTAAGTATATGACTTATAATATACTATTCGTATTTGGCACAATTGTTTTATTAAACAGTAGGAAATTGTACATATACATTACATTTACAGTTTACTGAGAAGAAGCCTGTCCTCCTCTTAAGACAAGGGTGAAAGAACATTTAAAACTTAGGGAAAATCGGTAAACTGTAGCTAAATAAATTCCGAATACCTGAGAATGGGGGAAGAGGAGTTCGAGGAGCCAATTAAGTTTAGTTCCTTGTATCGAAAAACGAAATACGATTTTAAGGCAAAGTGCTGGACGAAGATAATTCGTGGCTTTAAGACGAGGCATGACACTAAACGCAAGTTTTACGTAAACGCAAGGTTTATGATGAGGTACGTATGGAAGTTGAAGCAAAGAAGAGAGCATTGCCAGATTTACTAGCAACAAAGGCTGCTAATTCTGGCGGTACGAATTATGATCTTGAAAGAAAAAAGGCAGTCTTTAGACATCTAAATAAGAGAGTAAAAGAAGTAGTTTAAAGGAAAGAGCAAGAAAGAACGAATAAGAATGATAGAAGAATATCGGATACCTTCCAGGCAAATATTAAAATGTTCTGGAAACTCGTAAGAACTGCCAGGGGACATTCAAAATAGCCTATAATTAATGCTATAAGAGACGAGAATGGCTGTATTTTGAATGATGAAGTTTTGAGTTTAAAGAGGTGGAAGAAATATTTTGGAAGCGTGTTTATGATCGAGGAGACGACGTATGAACTAAATGAAACAGAAACTTCGGAAGAAGAGCAAAGAGGTAGCGAGATAAGTATAGATGAAGTAATGAAAGCAATAAAAAGCATGAAAGCGGGTAAGGCAGCCGGATATGACTAAGTTTCACTCGAAATTCTAAAGGCTGGAGAGGAAATGGTGGCTGGCCTGCTGCACTGTAGAAAAAGCTAAGGTACTAATTGAAAGAGTCATGAAAGAAACTGATAGAAAAATTCGGGATGGCCAAGCGGGATTTAGAAAGGGAATGGGTGTACAGATCAAGTTGCGCATGCGCATGATCGCGGAGAAGTTTTTGGCCAAAAACACGAAAGGTTTTTTGTGCGTTCATGGACTTGGAAAAGGCCTATGACAGAGTGGACGGGGAAGGATATACTATGGCAAACACTGTACTCATTCGGGTTGAGCGCTGGGTTGATACAGGCATTGGAGTCAATTTACAGGGACTCTAGTGCTTGAGTTAAGATCAACGGGGTCTACTCGGATTGGTTTGGCATTCAGAAAGATGTCATACAAGACTGTGTGGCTTCCCTTGGCTGTTCAACCTACTTATGGACAGTTGTTTGGAAAATTTGGAAAATGAAGAATGCGGATTAAGAATGGGTGAGTTAACCGTCAAATGCCTTTTGTACCCCGATGATCTACTTATTCTTGCGTCGTCGGTGGTTGAATTGCAAATGATGGTTACATTAATGAACATATCATTAAAATAAAGAGGTATGGAGGCGAACGCAAAGTTATGGTTTTTGGTAGTTGGAGAAGAAAGTAAAACGATATGTGAAATAAGAATAGAAGAGGAGCTGATCGAGCAAGTAGATGAGTTTGTATATTTGGGATGCATATTTAGCAGCCATGGGAGATATGATAAGGATATGAACGACGAGTGAACGCAAGAAATAGAGTAAATGTGGCCCTACACTCTATTGCGAAAAGTCAGAATGTGTCAAAAAAGGCACGTATGGGAATTCACAATGGTGTGTTGGTCCCTACTTTAATGTATGGTAGTGAAAGTTGGGTGCGGCATAAGAAGCACGAGAGTAGAATAAACGCAGTAGAAATGCGGTCATTAAGGAGTATGTTATGTCTGAATCTGAATGACAGGTTGAGAAATTGTGTGATAAGAGAAGAGTGTGGTTTGCAAGATGATGTTGTGACCAGAATTAAGAAAGGAATGTTTCGGTGGTTTGGTCATGTGGAAAGAATGAATGAGGAAAGAGTGACAAAGAAAATTTATGTTGCAGAAGTGAATGGC
>DWHP01008756.1:0-10442 GCA_018247895.1 Parnassius honrathi | reverse complement strand
GGTATTTAAAAAGTTAAATATACGCGATAAAATCTGTAAAAACTAGTATTATTTCAATGTGTAGTGTTCGCGTAAATTAAAGAAATCATTATGGTATCAGTAGAGAAACTTTATTTATAAGTGTATAATATTTTGGAATTTCATAGTAATAATAATAATGTCCTCCAGATCGAACTTTGGTCACGGCGGAAATCCTCAACGGAGACTAGCCATCGGGACAAGACAAGATTATAGCAAAGCACAGGCGCACTCTGTTCCCTCACTCTCATAGTTCGATGGGACGGTAAATCGACTCGACGGAAGTAAGATCAGGCGCAGGACCAATGGCTATGTATGCGTTCTGAGGCTCGGGGGTGAAGCAACGTCAACATCCTAACTCCGGATAGCTACTGAGAATTTCTTAACAAAAAAACTCATTTATAATTATTTTTAGCCCGACCCGGAATATGAACCCGGGCCTTCATCAAGACCAACGAGGCAGTTTAATGTTTTAATAAAATTGCATAGTAAAAAATTTTGAAAAGCACTATTGCGGTTTAATATTTAATGTTTTATAGAATTTCCTGGGTCCTTAAGCCATTAAGCGGATATTGTCTCAGCGTTCCGATTCCGAATTAAAAAATAACAATCGGGAAATGGCGGCACGTCGCAGCGATAACGCAACGGATTCTAAATTTTAAATAGTTCCATATTCAAACACTGATTTCAAATATGGCGCACGACGATTGTTTCCCGTTTTCGCTCGTACTTTAGCTCGGGCGATAGTTTTTAATATGCGGGTTACGCATGCGTTATTGAAGTTTCACAATGGATCCAAGTGGCAATATGGCGGCTAGAATTGCTGTCCATATATTTGTGATTTCTTTTTTATGTGTATATTTTATGCTCCACGCGACGGCACTTTGAAACGTATTCATTGGTGCCGTAACGCCAAAACGAACGTCAACGATCCTTATAGTCCTATATATTTCGTAGATTGCGCTTTGAAGTCAAAGTCCTTGTTTATATCGTTAAGAATCTGCACGTCCAAGGAATAAAATATTTCAAAGTCATGTGAAGTTCACCCTATTGCCCGATTACCCTCCCAGAAATTAGGTTAGGCCTGTGCCCAACAGTAGGTCGTATATTATGTTGCAAATTTAGCAATTTAACTTTATTTTATTCACCGCTACCCTTGTAATGCTTTTCCTGTCACAAATCTATGAGATTATTGTTTGACAATTTTGGATGGTTTTTCGCCGTTTACAAATTTAAAAAATCAATGTTAATTGCCATATTCAGTAGAATATAATATTTTTTATTCAATATAGACTACATGTATGTAATTCTTATAGACTGTTATTTTTAACTTTACCACTGGTTGGGGAAAAGACCTCCATCCTGGGAAGAAGAACTTTAAAAAAAAGTAAATTTTACAATATGAGAGTTGGTACAAACTATTTACAAAATTTATGTTAGAAGCAGCTTGGAAGCGACCACCTCATTCCCAGGGGGTTATTATCAACCATGTTTAGCTAGTCAACGATTTACTCGTATATTGCAATAACGCTTTTTATACAGTTCTTGTTCAATAAAATATTTAAACTTATACATTGCCCTTATGGCATATACATTGCCCCAAGAATGAATTGTTGACTTTGTGCAGTCGACAAACTGATATTACCAACTTGTGTTTGTTAACTTACAGGGTGAATATCACTGTTTTACTAAAACTACCTTTATTTTGTGAACATACATTAAAATTTCGTAAATTTTAATGTATGTTTACAAATTTTCTTTCTTCTTTAATACGTATGAATTATGATATAATGAGCGACGAGTATCGGGGATTATTTTTATATCAGTTAAAAGGCCCATCCCTCTTCATCAACACGAGTTGAAACCTCAGGCCAATGCATCTGTAATTTTATTCGTAATCTCTTTATATAAAAATCAATTACTGTCCGTAAGTCTCGTTAAAGCTCTAAAACGGCGCGAAAAATTTTGATATTTTTTTTTCACCTGGATGGTTTAAATCACAATTGGATCCAGTGATGCTGTTGCTGAAAACACCCGTGCGAAGCCTGGGCGGATCGCTAGACAAGTATAGATGAAGGTGCTGTTGCTCGTTTTTCAACTTATATTAATAAGTATTACAACCTTAACCAAATTACAGCAATAATTGCAGTTTTAATAGAATAAAACATTGACCATTGATCACTTTTGACTATTGATAAAGTAAAAGCTATAATTTCGCAACAAATCTTACAACCTAGTTCGTATATTGAGAATAAATTAATTTTCGCAATGGTAACACTTGCATAAAACGCGGTTTCGTAGAAAACGTGTCTCATTTAATGTTAACGTAGCTGTTTACTGCACTTTTCGTACACTGCTCACGTAGAGTGAAATTTTTCATACGGACAAATATGTTATAACGACTTTCTATGACTATTTTGATTTATTCAATAACTCATTTATCGACAGAATGCATTTATCGAATTATGTTCAGATTTTCATCACTATGAATCTATGAATTATACCAAGTTTCGAATATTTTTCTAAACTAAAAGTAGCCTAAGTTACTCCATATAAAATAAGCTATAAGCCAGTGAAAGTCCCACTAAAATGTGACCGGCCATTTCAGAGATCAGCCGGGACAAACAAACAAACAGAAAGACTGACAAAAAATGTTTTTTTTTCGTTATAAGTACCGTTTATACTTTCATGTGCATTTAGTAAAAAGCTGTTATTTTGACATTGCAAACAGACTGTGTATTTGTATAGATATAAAAATCTGAGGAAGATTGTAAGTTTCTATCTTTTCCCGTTTATGTCCTAGGAGACGAGATAGGAAAATGCTGAGATGACATTACGACTATAATATAATGGCTGCTTAACCATATTATCATTTTTAGCAGCTTCGGGAGACGTTAAGACGCCCACTAACCTTCGTGGTTATAGCAAATTCAGGGAGTATTTGCTACCGGGAAGCAGGAGAGGGAGGAAATTTTCTTCATCATCGCGCCATCACATTCCATAACGTTATTTAAATAACCAAAGAATATACTATATACGAATTCGTAAAATTTGCTTTATAAAATATGTGACAACACGTAGTTCTGTATAAGACCCTTTACAATAATCAAGACCAATTTAATTGCTAACTATAAAGCTGCAACGTGTAATCGAAACTGAACTTTAAAACGTTGTCGATAAAATAGTTTACCGTTTGTAAAAGATTCTGTGTCCCGTCAGACGTCGCAACAAATTGCTGACTTCCTCGAAGATTTTTATTTTTATTGATAAAGCGTCTCGGGACAACAATTGGTACGGATTTGCCCATGAATTGGTCGAATTAGGGTGCGCGTGCAATTGCTGGATGCTTAAATCAACTATAATTACTTTAGTACTATAAAGGAGGTGAGAAATAAAACCGTGGTAGCTTTAAGACTCCGCGTTATTTTTAATCCCAGACATACCAACAAAATCAGTTGTACATAACCATTACCGGTTTATCGCGAATGGAATTCTGCCTGCAAAATATTTCAGAAACCTGTGAACACGTGTCGTCACGCAGCGGATTATTCCCTGCTCCAAGACTTTCACTCTTAAGATTGTCTGTTGAGGAAGCCTCTAGCATTTCCATCCATCCGATACCTTAGACTCTCCGTGACTGATGTCTATAGAGCTCGAAACGTCAAAAAATTAAAATCAATGGGGTATTATTGTAAAATTAGTTCCATTCAAAATATAAACTAAGATGTTTTTATCTGTGTATATGTTAAAGTTGAGTCTTCCAAATTAAATAATACGTCTACAGGCAATGTGGTTAAGACGAATAGATGTAATACCATTCCATAAATTTTATTAGGCGATCCCTCCTTCTGGTGTTTTAATGAACTTCTATTAAGTGTTCTATAAATGGAAATACAAAGATTTATGGGACCGTATCTATAGTAGAAACGTAACTTCTAATACCAAAGGTAATTTTAAATATTGTTTTAATATGTGCTGGTCATCATCAGATCGTCAAAAGTTCACATCTGTGCAGCCTTTTCTTTTTGTATTTTAAATAAAATGATACTTGGTCACAAAAAGTGTGACCCTATTTTTAAAAATAGTGTCCGCGTCAAATTTTTCATCGGATCCAACGTCCACTTATGCAACCCTTCAAAACACAAAATAAAAATGGAAAACTAAAAAATATATAACGGAGGGGACTTTTAAAATCGTTATTATAATCTCGGACGCCATTTTGCCTATCGTGCTGGGGACGCGCCCTTCAATTTTAAATCCTTTTTTCAACAAAAACCCCTTTGATGTTTATGCGTTTTGGCAATATCTCCCGCTCGGCTAGATACGCGACATTTGGCCATTTTAAGGATTTTACTGATGCATATTTAAGATTAAAACTTTAATCGGAGTTGCTGTGACGTTGAATATTAATTATGTTTATTAAAATTAAAACTAAAACTAACGTTTGCTATTGGTGTAGGTAGCCATGTTGTATTATGTATTATATATTGTAGTATGTTGGTAATCCCATAAAGGTTATTACTTAGCCTGCTGTATCGGTACCTTGTTTTGCGTCATGACGTGCTACACCACTCGCCGCTGTAGTTGTAAATTGTAAAACTACATTCTACATCACAACGCATATGTAAGAAGCAACAACAACTAAACCGACCCCTATTAATCAACTCATTTAAAAGACAAACATCAAGTAAAAAGACGTGTGGGAAAATGGACGTATACGTCTCACGCATTCCAAATTCGAATGAATCTGAAAGGCGGGCAAGATATGAAAAGAGAATGAGATTTGAAAATAGAACGAGCCATTAGGAGTGAACACAATAGTCTCATTGGTCGATTTGAAAAAGGAACAATTTGTTAAACGTCAAATATGAACTTTTTATTTACGCTGTAATGAAACGCCGCTCGCTATGATGCCTAGTACACATCTTGAAGGTTTTTGTTGGATCACGTCGGTCGTTTTTCATTTGTTTTGTATGTTCGCCTCCGTTACACTTAATAATGTCGAAATTAAAACAAGAATCCGAGTAACAGATTGAAATGCCATAGGCGACAACATTATTATGTTACTTAAGTCGTTCAGTCACGATGTACTAATTAATAACAGTTCGTTCATGTAAAATAGCTACACTCACCTATCCAATCGTTAGTAACTGTTCAAATAAAATAAAATGAAAATAATAATATAGTATTTCATATGTAAGATTTAAAGATAGTCCATTCCGTAACCTTTTTTGCGTTCGTTGCCTACGTATTGTCTATTCACTCATATTATTTGTTCTCCGACAGACTTTCTATCTTCCAATTGTTTATCGCTGATCAAAAACACAAGCAATGACATGAAACGATCAATATTTCTAATAACTTTTAAAAACAAAGTATTAGTTTCATATACCAAAGTGGACGCCATATTAATCATTGGAACGAATTTCTGTACACCATGTCATACGGAGTTCGTTTATTAAAAATGTGACGTATCAAGATCAACATCTTTTAGAATGGGATAGTTAGTTAGAGCATGTAGAAAGAGTAAGATAGACATGTGCTGACATTTCAATGGGTCATCAACCCTACGGGCATCCTGCTCTAACGAGAATTCGAAGATTTGATTTGAATTGTTCCTAATTTGAAATATTGGCTCGTTCGATCCGGGTTCCGGGCTTCAAAATTTATAAATGTAATTTTTTCAATTCACATGGATTGTTAAAATTTACTTTGGCTAGATTTGTTGTTATCAAGCTTCCGTTTGATGTTCTTAATAGCTCCGGTAACCCATAAAAGAAGAATAAATGGAGGTAAATGACGTTAAGTAATTTTATATCTTAACAATTATGAATGATAGCAATCGCTTCCAAAATAAAACGCTCGACCGCTATATCGAGATTAAGGAGTTCTTTTTATTTTTGCTTTGCAGATTTTAGTACTACGAATTATCGTAAATGGAAACTTATTTGATACAAAATATGAAAATGTTCGCTGGCCGCTTTTTATTGTTTTTATCTCATAAGATACGAATTGAATATGTGATATATTACCATTAAATGTGTACTTTGTGGCTTGTTAAAATTAATATTATTTATGTGTTTGTCATTGACAATGAGTCAGTGAATAAAAATAGGGTAATTATAGATGCGTCTAAGCCTTTATTGAAATGCATGGACACAGTTCTACTCGAAACAAAAGCTACAAAAATGTTAAACAGCGAGTATAGGAGAATCATAAGAGGTCATAACTGGTTATTTCGATCCATTTATGGCGATGTAATCCTATTGTAAGATCCTGCCTCCGCCTGTGTGTGTTTGTGCGTTCATATGAATACACATGCCTACGTTAAAATGTGTTCAATCATTAATTTCGCCTGTAATTGAACGAGTTGCGATCTGTGGCCCGGCAAAAAACCGATGTTTCTCCGAATCCGAACGAAGTATTAAAGTGTACCGATCGGATGACGGGCCTCGGACATTGCGAACTTATACGTTCATAAAATACTTTTGTCAAATTTACGTCGGAGTTCCGAATAAAGTGGACACAGCCGGTGAACGTTGAATTCTTTAACGAAATCATCGTCTACGCTGTTTTTCTGTCGGTTATTATGTCCGAAGGCGAAATACGCGAAAGATATTTTCGCTTTCCATTAATAAGGCGCTACGACGTCGAGATTCTCACGCCCGTATATGCTCGTCTAAAAAAGTCACCAATCGAAAAGAAAGTACTGAGGTCCATCGAATGCCATCGATAATTACTTCAGAAATGAGCCTCTACCGAAAACGCATTCATCATTTATCTGCACCCGATATCGAGCTACTTGGACAGACCACTTTTCTATTATTCATTAGCTCATTGTTGCGTGGTGAGGGGGACGCCTGTGCTGCAGCGACCTGAAATTCGGTAACTGACTTTACATTAATAATTACTTCTCAAAATAATGCTAACTTTGATTTGATGCACGACTCCGATAAAAGACCAGTGCGGTCGGCATAGCTACCACGATACGGAGAGCTTATGACATAGAGTAGCGTTATCGGTAAGACCACTTCGTGAAATTGATTGACTATATACTAAAAGCACTATGCAAAATATTAAAATATATTAATTAATCTTAACAGAAAGTTGATATCAACAATTTTTTTTTTTGATATACTACACTGCCAGATAGACCTGGTATTTTGCAAAAGGGGTATAGTGCATGATAAAGGAAGACGAAATTGCTAAAATTCAAAAAATAATAAACAGTTATTTTAAAATAATAAATTTGCAAATGTTCATGTATAATTTTAAAAATAATAAAAATATAAATAATACAGTAATTGTTGGCATTAAAACGATAAAAATAATATTACATTTTCTGTATTGCAAGTAAATAAGACATAGCATTACTGGTAATTTTAGTTCTCATGAAATTGCAAAAGTATATCTCTTATAAGTAGGAAAGTAGGATATAGTAAAGAAGAGGACAGTGCTCTTCGTGTATTGTCCTAGGCTCCTGGGTGAATATTGTTATGAAAGTTACGTTGGACAAATTAAAATGAAAATCATCACTCGCTCCCCCTTTTTATAGTCTGATGAAACTCTAAAAGCCAAAAAACACTAACATAACTGAATCTGGAGACCAGTTCGAGTTAATTTGTTTCCTTGTTATTTTTGGTGTCAGTTTAGAAAAATAAAGACTCATGGACACTACAGCCTGGTACGCATACCATTGCATAACTTAATTGATATCGTTCACTGTCAGAATCGATCACATAGGATTTACTGTCGGCCACAGATTAAACAGTTGTTTGTTGACGTGACGGGACATCTGTAGTCAGCGTGATGCAATATAACTTGTTCTAACGAAACTCGTGATATCGAACCAATGATTAATGGTACGGGCTGCTGTGGCAAAATTTTTTGATTGTACGGTAACTACTGGATAATTAAGCGGGAAAGAAGTCTTTACTGATTTATTTTGTAAATGTAAGATTTAAAGTTTATAAAACTTTAAAACTTATAAATCTTTACACTAGGATTTCATCCTATATCGTGGCGTATTTTACATACATAAATTGTATATATACGGATATCACTTTCTTTAAAATACTATTATGATAGAATTTTCTTGTGGAGGCGTTCAAAATAAAATGTGAAAAAACAGACTTGAAATTGAAAACCATCGCGCTAAACCGTCAAGTGCGGGTAACAATATAATTAAAGATAGGGAGCTTTACTCATTGAAGTAAAATGGACGTTAATTTAAGGAAAACTGCTCTCTCTCTTTCTCTCTCTTTCTCTCTCGCTTTCTCTTACTAAACGACTATAGAAAGAGACAGATATAGACATAATTTATATATAACACACGTTAGCGATAACTACAGATTATAATTTAGGTCGATAGTGTTGCATCACGAATGGATCGGCTCGGCAGATTCATTCGTGATGTTCATTGTACGATTTGGTCTTCTCTCACTACCGATACTATCCTTCATTTGTAATAACTGATTGTAAGTTTGTTTTTGTTTTTGCGGTAAAACCACAGAATCAGTTACAACGTCGAATGAATTAAACTGCGTGACGTTACTATGAAAGCATGATTGTTTATTTTGCTATCACTACACTACCACGTGCTTGAGAGAATTTCAGTTTCAGTTCATTGCAAATATTAATATTTTTGTCTAACGTATCTAACGATAATTAGACTATCGCGAGCTAACTTAGATATAATCTATGCAAAATAGCGAAACACTGTCTCATTTACATTAGAAATAGAGTTGGCATTGATAACATCGATATACTTATTCTAACAAATATATTATAGTGTTAGGCGAAATATTAAAAGTACATTAAAATTTTGATGAATCCTCATCACTCATCAAATACAATTCTGGACATTGTTCAATCTATTGTAGGGATTGTTCATTCCCATTTTATATGTGGTAGAGCCACGCTGCATATATATATATATATTGCCAATATCGTATAATATGTAGCTAATAGTTGTAACCGAATGGGTCGACTTGACGTGGGTAGGACCACAGTCTCACAGAATACCAGCGTATTTCATAGTATAGCAGATTAAGGCTGCTGTGTTTTGTACGGTGAGTGTGGAGAAACGGAGACATGTTTTACTGGAAACGAGATATTCCGTCCTAGTTCTCAGGGGTATCAATGTATCTGCATTTTTATTTTCAATCGAAGATAATTGTAGGTGTCTGTCTATGAGCCACAACAAACATTTACCATCAAGTGGACTGCATGCACGTTTGGGCACCCTTAATCTACAAAAAGGGAGAATTGCCTCAATTATCACGCTTGGCAGGTGCATTGACAATCACAGTATCAGATGTCTCGCCCAGCCCCTTCCTCTTTGGGTATTTTATGTTTGGAGGCTTAAAATATTTTGGCATATCCCACAGTCACCTCTTTAATCTCTTATATACCGAATCAGGATGATGGATTCTTTAGCACCGTCTCTATATAACTAAGCAAAATTTATCCCATCACCGTATCGTATGATGAGGCAGTTTATATTAAGATTGAATTTAATATTTTTAACACATACTTGCGCAAAATAAAAAACATATATTCATAGGCTATAAAGCTATAATATATATAAGATGGACATAAAAAACTGCAGCAAGAAATGAGAACGTATAGTTAACTTCGTAGAAATAAGATAAATACAAAAACAGAACATAAAAATAAATAAAATTATAATTGTATATTGTGTACTACCTACTTACAAAAGGAATATTGCAAAAGAAAGAAAAAAGAATATTAAGGATACAAAAAGCAAAAAATGATAGAAAAATTGAATTGTCTAGTATATTATAAAAATGTTACTAAAATATAAGAAAAATATTAAATAGTCTAAATGTAGTATAAGATTATTTACATCAAGATCACTGATATATGCACTGAACCCGTCTAAGAGAATAAACCTGGAATAAAAAAAAGATATTCCAAAAATGTCTAGCTATGCAACGTCTCTGACCGGTATCATAGATGGAATAGAAAGGCAAATTTGAAAAAAAAACATACATGCGAACGCACACGCATGCACGTACTCGTATATGTGGTAGAGCTACTTACCGTCATAAAAAGTGTTTAAATTAATAATTCCGGGGTCTGACGTCTTTAGATATAAGTGACATGAAGTATGAGAAAAATTAACATAGTTATTAAGATATCAGTAGATTCTTAGTTAAATAGTAACGATCTTAGTTAAGGTATGAGTTTCACCTTCTTTCAAGAGTATTCTCACCTGTGAAATTTAAGATGGGACGATAGCCTGTAATAAATTGGATCTCTCCGAATCAAAAAGGCCACACTCGTACTATTGCATTAGAAAAATAATTGTGAGACACTACGTTCTATACGTGGTAGAGCCATGCCGCAGTTATATTAAAAATATAGTTGTAGCACGAATGGGTCGGCTCGACCGGGGAGGG
>DWHP01008755.1:0-10442 GCA_018247895.1 Parnassius honrathi | reverse complement strand
GTCCTGCTGCAACCCTTTCCTTTATATATTGGGACTATCACGGCTTTGCCCCGGTCTTCCGCTACCAGCTTTAGTTCCCAGCATAAATTAAACAAGGTGTACAGCAAGCCTGCCACCACTTTCTCTCCAGCTCTTAGCATTTCGGGTGAAACTCTATCATATCCGGCTGCCTTACATGCGTTCATGCTTTTCATTGCTTTCATTATTTCATTTGTACTTATTTCTCTATATTCTTTTTCCTCTTCTTTCGGAGTTTCTATTTCGTTTAATTCAAACGTTTCCACACTCATAAACTCGCTTTCAAAATATTCGTTCCATCTCTTTAAACTCAAAACTTCATCATTAAGAATACAGCCATTCTCGTCTCGTGGCCCATGGACACCTGTGACAAACATCAAATAAAGTCGGCTACAGGTGCGTCGTCATCGACCTCTGAGGACTGAGATGGAATGCCTCACATACTGTAATTAACCTGGCTCTATATTTTTAAAACCGGAACGTAGTAGTACTCGCACAGTAGTAAGAAGCAGAAAAAAATCTAAAGTATTCTAATAATGTCATACCTACAAACACTGAAAACATATTTTTAAAATGGTGTAGAAGATAGTTTACTTACGTATCATTATTTTAGAAAATACAAGTGTGGCACGCAAGTTTTTACATGTAAACATTAGTCTGGAAAATATTTAAGAGCTATACACAAAAATATCTTTGTTTCAATTCATATTCATAGTAATATTTCATGACCCAAATTGTTTTGTGAATCAGTTTTTTATAACGTAGGTATAACCTACTTTGTTTTTGTGAGCTTTTTTTATAGAATAGGGGTGACAAACAAGCACACAGTACACCTGATGGTAAGTGGATGCTGTGGCCCGTAGACATCTCCATTAACCCTTGATTAAGAATCAAAACGCAGATGCGTTGTCAGCACTGAAGACTAACATGAAATGCCTCATTTCCATTGATTAAAACTACTTTTACGGATTTTATCGCGTTTTATTTATTTTGTTTTTAATACCCGACGTTTCGGGTGCTTTCCAGTACCCATGTTCACGGGGGACTGAGGTGACTGACGTCCCAATGTTAATGTTAACCCGGAGTACCTTCAGCCATCGGACCATAAACAATAATTAAGAAATTATTGTTTATGGTCCGATCTATGCATATTAAGAACCATATTTAAGAAGCCATTACATATTTAAGAATGCATAGTTAAGAAGCTGAAGGTACTCCGGGTTAACATTGACATTGGGACGTCAGTCGGCCTCATTTCCAGTAAAACAGGGTCTCTGGATCTCCACACTCACCATATAAAACACAGCAGTATTAAGCTGTTATTTTACGCCAGTATTCTGTGAGAGCGTGGTCCTCCCCCGGTCTAGCTGACCCATTTGCGTTACAATAATATAACTGCAGAGTGGCTTTACCACATACAAATTTAAGTAAAATTTAAGAGTTTAATTATATACGTATGTATAAATAAAAACACTAAAGTATTGGTAGCCTAATATTAAATTAAAAGAGCTGAGAAAGCGCACAGAAGAGCCAAAACAATAAAAACCAGTCATTTCAGTTATCGAGGTATCTGCCTTTATTTTGAAAAGGAGGCAATTTACTATTATGGATAGACTTATTTCATAGTATTTATATTTTTACATGGAAAATTTCATCACATTAAACATTAAACCTAGGCCTTTTCACAGTATTCATATCATATCAACAGTGATTCAACAATAATTATGTCCTTTCAGAAAAATACAACCATGCTGCATAATCTTAATTTACCAAAGACGCTCGCCACGGCAGCAGACATTGATTTAAAAAACTCTTATAAATAATATACAAAATAATACAAACATTAGTTTACTGCTTGACAAAAGAATGAGATTTAACATTATCATAACATTAAATTCCGTTGGGGAAAAATTCGTGATTATTTAAACATTTACAATGCAATTCGATTCTGTACAGAAAAATAAATATACAAATATATGACTACACAACCGGTGATTGCTTATACGGCAGTTCAACATTTCTCATCTGCTAGGAGAGGGTCTAGAGGAAAACCTAAATCCAACACTGCCGCTGATGGCCGTTTGGAACTCTTTATTGGACTAGATCTAGGTTTCCTCTCCACATGTGCTAAATGCCCATTTAGCGTATGCCTCATTTCCACACTCCCAAACAGATCACTCAATGTCTGTTGCACATCTTTTCCGCCACTAGTAGCACTGCATGTCACTATAAGTTTACGCACTTCAGGCTTATTAGATTTACTTGAGTTGTTCATATGCATAGATTTTGATAAAGATAATGCATTTGGGTAGTAATAATTGTTTGCTGAACTGCTTGACTTGCATGAGCGCGTGAGGGATGACTTGATATTGCTTCGGACTGTTGCAAATTTTTTTCCTAAAGTGATAGCGCCTCCCGCATGTGATGCATTGAAGGTACACAATGCGAGAGGCCTCGGACATGATGAATACCAACAAACATCAGTTGGGACTAATGGTGGGGGACCCTCTGGCTTTTCATCTACTTTTGCAGGGGGCACAGGATCGACCGGCGATGCTATACTAAGTATGGGAACATCAGTCGGAATATCGGCATCGTCAGGAAGCAGAAATGGCCCTGGCGGCAGTGGTTGACTGAGTAGTGATGTTATACTTGACGTGTCGGGGAGTACAGAGTTAGGGTCCTCCACATTGAGCAGACTTGCATATATGTCATTGACTTGCTGTTCAGTGGTAAGGCCGTTAAAAGCACTGAGATCTATATTTGTGTCAAGCAGCGGTGGGAGATTGAGTGGCGCAGGAGGCGCTGGCTGTACTGTAGGTACGTGGAGAGATACAGGTGCGGAAGTAGAAGTAGCTGCACTAGCATCTCTTGATGCTCTATGTTCTGCTAAAAGGGTATCAAAAGGCTTCGACCTTCCTTCTACAGTCCGCCGTAATGATAATGCGTGAGCTTTACACGTCAAGGACCTTGTGCAAGGCTTAGGGTTCTCTGCAGTTACCACACCACAATGTTTGTTCGGATCATATTCTCGCAAGTTAAACTTGGATTTACTTGTTTTTGATCTTGACTGCGACTTAGTCGATGGTGTACTAGGTGTCACCGGTTTTAAAGCTTGAGCATTGAGTACATTTGTATCTATCACAGATGATAGCATTGGAGATGTGTTAGTTGCAAATTGTAAACTTGATAAATCAGTATCAGCTATTGTATAAAGAGAATTTGCATCTACCGCCGTATATAAGTCTTGTGATTGCACAGTATCGGTGGTCTGGGGAAAATTAATCTCCTGCATGTTTCCTATATCTCTTATAATATTCTTCCAGTCAGCAGCATTTGTGATGTCATCGGCACTTTGAATTCCTTCAGAATTCATTATTGCAAATATGTCATCTGTTATATTCTCACCAAGGGGCAAGTCCTCTGTGTCCTGTATACTGACAACTGGTAACTCTCCACTCTCCATGCTCACTTGTACTTCACCTGTTACAGCTGCTGATGTACTTGCCTCATCCATATATTGCATTTCAGGCTGTGGCAGCACTATCCTAGACAGTGGGGTTGCTGCATTGTGCGCTGGGGATGTTTCCATTTTCACTGGGAGAAAATCTACAGGAATAGGCGGTGGTGGTATATCTTTTTTATGCCTGCTCCTGCTGGGCACTGACTTAAGCTTGACAGTGGGAGCCGGAGGAGGGGGAGGGAGAATAGGCTCACATCCTGTGTGAGACTCCAGTAAATGTCTGTATGCTGCACTACACTTCACTACCACTCCACACATATGACACACAGCTGCATTTAAATTGTCCATCTGTGGAAAGAGTCCATGGAGGCTCATGCTTTCATACTTGAGGCGGTTGAGGCCCGCGCGTCGATACCTCGCCTGTCCTCTATCCGCCAATTTATATGGATGAGAGTCGTGCACTCGCCGAACGGACGCGCCACCTTTCGCGTCCACGGCCGCTGGTGTCGTAAACACTCCACCGTCATCGTCACGACGTGGCGAAAGATGCCCTATTTCACTAACCCATAGATCCCAAGGTTTCTCATTGCACTTGACAGGACTGACTATCTTCGCCGTAAAGGGAAACTCACCGGACATATTTTGATGTTTGCTAATGTTTCGATCAAGAAATTTGGTAAGCGTGTCCTCAAGGGACACCAGCCATAGCGAACGTCTCGCTTCTTTGATAGGTTATTATCCCATATCTGCCTTTACGTCGGAGCTCGGCAGACGCGGCGTCGGGGTCACATCGTACCGTGGTTGTTCACTTCATTATTTACACACATAAAATAGAAATGTGTTATGATTGTCTTAGCTTTTATATATACACAGACAGATGATCTAGCTCACTGACAGCTGATTATGCAGGTTGTAAGTTTTTCTTTACCACGGTACACTTCCATCTGTCCACAAACCTTTCTACATTGTTTTTCGGACCCAAACTAATTTAAAGCTATGTTTGTTGACTTAATTTTATGTTATACTGTACTTGTTACACTCATATATTATGTCTAAAATTTCTGTTTGGTTGGTGGTGGTTTTGATTTACTACAGAAAGCATCAACACTTTGAGTATTTTGTAATAAAGCAAAGACTGAATATGAATTTCTATAATTTATGGTCATTCATTTCTTGGAGTGACGTGACAACACTGCGACAATGACAAGCAGTGTTGTCTTAAATACGTACCTATGATTTTGTCCGTAATTGTGCGGAGTAACTATGATACAATAATAGGTAATATTATTGTACCTACTAGTAGCATATTATACTTACAGGAATTACACAACAGGACATCCCACTTCTGATTTCGGAAATAGGGTTGGGTTTGAAAGTAAGTCGCCCGAATATGAAGATTCTGGGGAGGGTCAAGGGGGTTTATCTGAAGCACCCCCATGTGATTATTGCAACCGGAGAGTATTGAAGCCGTTGAAGTATTTTTAATTTTTTTTAAAAATATTGGTAAATCTCTAACTAACCGTGAAATGGAACGTACAATTAAGTAAATTCTAACACCTTTGACGTTACATCTCTCAAAGTGGTCACAAAATGCGTAAAATGAATCGGTAGGCCGGCCATTTTGTTGACAGTGACATACTTTAGGTCATTCCGTTGCTTCCGAGTTTACGTGAATGTTTACATTAACCTAACATTTATATCTGCCTCCACCTGTTTTGACGATTTCGCTACCCCTCTGGACCCTTTTTTTTACAAATGGTGGTAGCTATAAATTATGTTTATAATTTAAAGTAGTTATAAAACTTAATATTTTGACGTTTCATTGAGTGTAAGAGTGAGCGAAGCAAGTTCGGGACTTAGGGCACCAAGACTTGGACAGGTTAGTTTAGAAGGAGATAGCTAGGTCGAGTGATCAAACGAAGCAAGCGAATAGACCCCGCCATCTCATGGTTATTTTTATTATAAACCACTCAGAAGTAGGAGCCCCGCTTAGCGGGGCTCCATCGATCTCTCGGATGCGCGACGTTGAGTAGCGTGGAGCTTACCTCTGCCAACTCTCTCCCCCCGCAAATCAGGTTTATATTGTCAAAAACATTACGAAAACAAAACCTTAAAATGAGATTTTTAAAAATTTTTGAATAAGCTAAGTTCATCCGGCAGGGGGAAAGTGGGGAGCAACTCTACGACTTCCCCCCCCATCCTCACCACCACCCACCACACCCCAACAGAGGCGACTTGCTTTCAAACCCAACCCCGGAAATACATCAGGATGAGGTTAATTGTTAAAAATAATAAAAGTTTGAGAGCGGATGCTCAACTTGCCCTCTTGCTTACGCAATAATAATAATAATAATAATTTTTTTGTAGGATAGGGTGACAAACGAGCACACAGTCCACCTGTTGGTAAGTGATCACTGTGGCTCACAGACATCTACATCTATCCTCGACTACGAATCAAAATGCAGATGCGTTGTCACCTGTGAGGACTAAGATGGAATGCCTCGTTTCCAGAAAAAAGATTCACCGGTTCTCTATACTTACCATACGAGAAACAGCAGCATTAAGCTACTATTTTACGCTGGTATTCTATGAGAGCGTGGTCCTTCCCCGGTCGAGCCGACCCATTCGTGCTACAACTATATTACTGATATAACTGCAGCATGGCTCTACCACGTATGAAAGATTAGCCGAAACTAACAAACAGACAGACAATTTACATAATGTTTTTGTTTTGTTATAACTACCGTATATATACTTTCATATTCATTTAGTAAAATGCTGTTCATTTGACATTACAAACGGACGCTTCAATTTTTTTTATTTGTATATATTGCGTTTCGGTACCTTTTTTGTTTATGTGGTACATGGAGTTAGTTCCTTCTGCACGCGTGCACTAATTAGTTTTAATCGTGATTCATCCTCACGATCACAGCGCGACACTCACGTTTACGTGTACTCTGAATAACGGTTGGCTTTATCGTTCGTCATGCGTACAGCAAGCGAGTGGAATAAGTTTCCAAAAAGAACACACACACGACGACTGAATAAGGTGAAATGGCGCACAGCCTGTAATTATGAGGGCTCCCAATATCCTTCACACCTGGCAACAGCAGTGTACGCATTGCTGCTTGATAGCAGAAATAGGTAAGAAGGCAACCGACTGCCTCGTTGCTCTAGTTGTCGTAAACCCGATTTCTGATCATGAGGCCTCGGGTTCGAATCCCGGATCGTAGCAAAAATCAAATACTGGGTTTTACTATTAAGAAATTCTCACTAGCAGCCTGTGCCTCAGAATGCTAGTAAAGCTGTTGGTTCTGATCTATCTCCGGTCGTGTCGAAGATAACATCGGACTGTGAGAGTGAGGTAATAGAGAGTGCATTTGTGTCCGCGCACACACTCAGACACTATAATCCTGTCCTGGAAAGATGGTTCGTCTCCGCTGAGACTGGCTGCCGAGACCGCAATTGGGGTTTGGATGGCATCAGGCGAAGAAGGTGATACCTACCCTAACGAATTCCTAGCCGGAAAAAGGGGTCCTACCACCTAGAATACCATAGCTGCTAAACCATTACTAATGAAAACTTAATCTGGTATTCATTACGTGTTAAATATGAAATTGATTTACACTCTGGGGAACATAAAACATGTCTGTTCGTTTCGATACGGTCATTTTCGTGTCGCGCTGCCTCGGTACGTGTTGCATCTTTGCAAAAGCTCCACGGCAACAACAAACATCGTCGTAGTTAACAAACATACGTGCGACGTACACCCGCAGGAGAATTTGACATTTTAAAACGAAGTGTCGCAGTAACAGGTTTTCTGCTACCTCACTTGTGCTTATTATTTATATTCGTATTTTATAACCATATGAATAAAATAGTTTCCTATGTTATTCTTAAAATAGAAAAAATGTTAACAAACAATAAAAAAATAAAATGAAATCAAAATAATGAGTGTGCCGCCGGGTGTGCCGACACTACCTTATTGAACAAACTGTATATATTAATTTGTTGTAATTTCAAATACATTGTCAGTTGCTGCATGGCAACATACTAATAAGCACTTCTATACGTGGTAGAGTCACGCTGCAGCTATATTATGGTTGTAGCATGAATGGGTCGGCTCGGATGAGGAAGGACCACGCTCTCACAAAATACCACTGTAAAATAGCAACTTAATGCCACGCGCTCACAAAATACCAGTGTAAAATAGTTTAATGCTGCTGTGTTTTTCGTATGGTGGGTGTGGAGAACCGGAGACCCAATTTACTGGTAACGAGGCATTCTATAGACTTATTAGTATTAGTTCTCAGGATGACAACGCATTAGCATTTTGATTTTTAATCGGGGATATGTGTAGTGTCAATGGGGCACGTCCACTTACCGTCTGGTTGACTGTGTGCTCGTTTGTCATCTTTATTTTATTAAAAAAATAACTAAAGAAGTTCCTTAGCCCCTTGGACCCATGTCTTCGTGAATTGTGACATTTGCGATCAAACACCTTACTTAAATAATTCGTGGAAAACGTTTCGTCATATTTTGTTTGTATAAAATTGGAGAAAATTCTCTTTTTCTGTTCTTCTTACTTTTTACTTCATTTTTATAAACTAGCTTTTATGTATGTTCTGTTCGAGTTGAATGTAGTAATTGATTTTGAACTGAATTCCCGATGAGTTTGATTTTTTTATCATAACGTAAGATATGAAAAAAACGGGGTATATTGAAAAAAATAATCACAAAAACAATTTTATTGATAATTATTGATAAAACAGTAAGAAACAGAAATAAATAATGAAATTTATTAATATTAATAAGTTTATGTTAAACCGCGTGTAAAATAAAACGTCCTCATTTCTTTTTGTAGCTGTAAGCGTGCTCAATATAGCAGTGTTGGGTTGACTGATAGAATGCCTAAAGGCATCAATATACTTAGAGACAGCAGCCTGATGGCACTTTGTCGACCGTGAACTCATCAGGTCGTGGGATCGATCCGCCATCCGACTAATGTCGTGAACCACTCCTAATACAAGCATTTTAAGCTCACCTGGTTTGGTTAAAAAGATTATTAGTAATGCTAATAGCATGCTAGTAGTTTTTTTAAGGGTATAGAAATCAAGCCCGCCCTTTGTATTTTTTTGTAAAAGGGAATGCGATAAAGAATGGATACACGTCAGTTGGTAAATAATGGTTTGGTTGTTGCAGGTGTGCAGACGTGCCGCTCCGTGCGGCGCGCGTGCTCGAGGCCGCTTAGCACGTGTTCGGCGCTGTGCAAAGCCACTACGGAGCAGCCGCCGGGGCAGAATGGCACCCCTCACGCACCGCCCAAGGACACGACCACAGGTGAGCTCAGGAACTACCCATCTTCTGCTTCATTTATCTCTCTTGCGACACCTGCGTCACAGTCTAACTACTACATACTAACAGGCGGTCATCGAAGGCGGCCAGATGGACCAGTCGTGCGGTGTGCTGCGGGACGATATGCGGACGGAGTGTCCTGTCGGACTGTCTCTGAGCGGATTGTCCGCTAGAGTTGTCCTGTCACGCAAATAAATTAAAAATGGTTCACACTACATGTGCGGTAAAAAACTGGGTCGTCCGCTTTAATGATAAGGAATTAAAATTTTGTCAGTTTCCATACACAAGAATTTGTTTAAACGTGAAACAAACCCGTTCTGACAACCCTAGCAATTTATTGTTAATGTCAGCTTTTCCGACAACATCAAAAGCGGTGACTGACTGTATGTTCTTCTTAGGCTGTGGCTACGTGATGATATGGGATAGTAGATTATCTGACTGGCCGGTTTATTTACCTGCCATTTTTTGGACTTAAGTGAATTTCGGAATGTGCCCTCGGTCACGATTAGGGTTAATTAATCACCAAAAGTATCTCTTTTGGTGATAAATTATTAACAGTTACAATAAATTAACTCGCTCTAAAATAAATGTGTATTTTCAACCGACGAAAAATGGAAAAGGTTCTCAAGTCGACGCGTATATTTATTTTTTTATGTATGACCACGCATAACTTTTTTGATCATTCTTTTTTTAATGGATAGGGTTTACCTCGAAATTGGTCTCATGTAAATTTAAAAAAAATGTTTACCTTAAGGGAAGGAAAAGAGGGGTGATTTATTACAGAGTAATCCGATTTTGATAATTATTTTTTAATTACATAGGATATATACCTCGATATTGGTCGCATATAAATTTGGAAAAAATTTACCCTAAGGGTTAGAAAATAGTGGTGATTTATTGTTTATTCACAGATTTTAATGCTGAGTTGTGTATTACACACAATACAACATTACATAATAATTACATTACATTACAAAAAAACCTCACGATGAATGAGCTTAAGACCTGTCAGTCTCTTGTGTGTAGACCTCTAAGTCACTGCATTTCTGCTAAAGCTCGTTCATCGTGAGGTTTGTGTAACACCTTATTTGGCTCTAGATCAGATAAAGCAGTACCCTCAAGTGTTTTTACTTAGTGCCACATATGCCTGCCCTTTGGCAAACACGTTCTTTCCGAGGTCGATTACAGTAATTAAAGTAGGATTATATAACAGTTAATAGCTAAAGTAAAGTAAGTAGCTATTTTAAAGGTAATCAAAAATTGAGCATGAAGTAATTAGTAGATTATAGCCACAAGAAATTATAAAATAAAAACTTTTAAACAAAAAAATTAAACGGCCGAAAAAAACTGAAAAGCAAAAAATAAAAAACATTTTTCTTTTACCTCAATAACTAAGTTCTTAAACTAATATTAGTATACGTAAGTAATTTTGAGTCGGCGCCTAGCAAGAGTCAGAATAGTTTATTTGTCAAACATAGGTAGGTTTAAACATTTAAGGTCTTGCGAGGGTTACAATTATTAGTACGCGATGTTCTGTCTTAAAGACATACAAATATAAGTGTGTGTCCTTATGAGAATCATGCAATAAAAATAAATAGTATAAATA
>DWHP01008754.1:0-10443 GCA_018247895.1 Parnassius honrathi | reverse complement strand
TATAAGACCTACAACACTGCTCGACTAGATTTTGGCTCGCGGCATGGCCCATGTACATTTTTCTCTGATCTGTTCTTCTTATGGCCTTCAAGCACTTTTTTCTTATTTCATCCTTTTTCGGGACATTAAAAACAGCTTGTCAGGTGTTTTTTCACATGAATTTGTACACAGAGGTACAATGCAATACTTTCTGACCATGTTTAATGTCTAGAAAATGCACGCGCCTCGAAACGAAACGGGGTAGCGGCCTGACGGTAACGCGACCGACAGAGCGAGCGTGTCGAATTATGACGTCACATCGCGGTGCGGACCAAAGCGGTCGCCCGTACCGTAAAACACCAGTTTACGCATCAATATTCTAGTCATTTTTATAGGTAGAAAAAATAATAAAAATACCGTTAAATTCGTAATTTTTTATACAATTTTTGATACCCTTAACAAAATTGGAGGTCAGACCCATTACCTCAGTTTCCTAGCGATAACTTGTGCTGCAAAGCACCTAAAAATCGAAAATTAAAGCTAAGTAAAATTTAACGCGATAAAATCTGTAAAAATAGTTTATAAAACAAATCAATAAATAGTTTATATTATTATGCAGTTCACGTTAAAAAGTCAAGTTACAACCTATTTATGTCTCACTGCTGGGCACAGGCCTCCCCTCATTTGAGAGGGTTTTAGGGTAAGGAAATGTCCGCCACGTTGCCCCCCAAAGAGTGTTGGCGAACTTCACTTCTTTGAAATCTATTTTTATATTTCTCGGACATGCGGATTCCCTCACGATATTTTCCTTCACCGTCGAGCACGTGTTGAATTAGCACAAACAAAGCAATTAACAATTTCATTAGTGTAAAAATGACATTAGAATAAAAATCATTTTTTAAATAAAAATAAAAAGAAAAGATTGTCTCGTATCTCCAGTATGACACTTGTACTATGCTTAAGATATACAAAATGCCGGTAAAGGTACGGCGGACACTTCACTCGCATTCTGAATCAACCTCTTGACCTACACAAACTTATGATAAGAACACCCTTGCTACTACTGTAGCTATACACAAATATAGTCGCCTGTAAACGACACGTAAAAAAGGTGCTGAATTACTTGTAAACTTATTATTAACAATGTAATGCATCAAATGATCCAGTTTCAACGAAATTTTGTACTTCATTAAAATAAGTACATAGTAATTAGTAAGTACCTCAGTAAGTACGCGAAGGAAGCCTATTATACCTATATTCCTTAAAGATACTAACTATAGACATTCCGATTGAAGGCAAATAAAAGAGTTGGGATGCGTACTACCCGAATTTGCAAGTGTAGTGTTTTAAATAGTCATACTAATATTTAAAATTCTGATGGCGGGAATCCATTCAAAAATCATTAATTCACTGAGCACGAGCGGTATCGGCTCTGCGCTCGCACCCCTATCTACCCACACTCACTACGTATGGCCAAAAGTATACGAATTTTACAAATACGATAAACCCTAGTCCTTAGAGAGTATACTATAGTATTTATTCTCTCTTGCCTTTCTTCCTTTAAATTTTTGTCCACACTTGCGGGTCCGCCAATATCACGTCAGTCAATGGAGTAAAAGCACTGTATGATATTATTTTATACGTACTCGCACATGGTAGAATCAGGCCACCGCGCCGCATAAGAGCCACGAACCGCATAGTCCGACCGAGAACAACCACGCTCGCGCAGAATACTATCGTATAATAGCAACCTATCGTTGCTTTGTCATACGGTGAGAAACGAGAACCGCAGACTCTTTTATTCGTTACAAGTCTTTTCATCTCAGCCCTCATGGCGACAATCTGCATTGTATTCTCAACTGAGGATAGACGTACTTACCATCAGGTTGACTGTAAACTCGTTCGCACCCGTGTAAAAAAACTATTGTTCGGGAAAATATTTTGCTATACTTCTGTTCTTGGTATAGTATCGTAATAACAGAATAACAGGTTGAAATAAGAAAAACTGCAGTTGCCGACCTGCCTGCAAAAGCGTGGCAACTATGGCGAATATCCTCCCCATCAGGCAATTAATGGGGGCCTATATTTATCAGTAGGCTTTTGATAGGGTATAACGTTAACGGAAGTCTATATTCAACTGCCGTTTCTGTGACCTTCAGTTACACGTTATAATATTATGTAGATAAATATTTTATGTCGGTGGCAGCTACTTACTCCAGGTCAAACAGATTAATTCCAACACATTAATCATTAACTTTCGGTTGATCGAATGAGCCTAGCAATATAACGTAAAACAATGTACTTAGACGAAATAGCATACACGCGATTTTTAGTTTAAAAGCAGTTAATGGAATTAGTAGAATTAGATGTTTTAGAAAAAGTAAATGCCGATTTCAATAATTCACGCATGATAGCTTGAGATGGCGGTACTAAGACCAGAAGTATTAAAGTTCCGATTCTATTATGTTCTTTGAAGTCAGCTTTTAGTTTGAACAGTTACTTTAAAAACTTTATCCCCTATTTTAATCTTGGTGATGGAATTATTTCTTCAAATCTATATGTGACCCTTGACGCCTAAATTACCTACTTAAAAAAAAAGTTATAACCATCTCGTTGACGCCTCACGTTAAATCCCAAAACGGTAACGGAAGGCAGCGTCAAAGGTGCAAGACGTCGGTTAGCACGATCGCAAATCCACCTGCCAAGAGTGACCATTAAATAGAAGCCCACGTTCAACAGTGTATTTCAACGGGTTGATTTTTTATTTTGAAGTATAATATCGACAAAAACTGTGTAGTTGGATTACAGGTTGTATTGTACTTTATTATCATTGATATAATTTATTAGCTTTCCTCGAATATTTTAAATGAAGAAACTTTACAGTTTCTCTAACAAATTATAAGAATAAACGAGTAAGTATGTACGCACACTCAAAATAACCGTTTAGAATATCCACTGCCCCATATCATCTCTTGGGTGCCGATGCCGAAGAGGTGATAGAGGAAAACTGAAAACGGAGATGGGTAGCAGCGTCTTCGGGATAATAACTCAAAGTTATAAGAAACTGTAGGTGTCAACCCGCCTGACAAGCTTAGCATCTAAAGCGGCAAATATAAATCATAATATAAGCCAATTTGTGGAAACGGTTCAGCAGTGGACTTGTATAGGCTGTAATGGATGGAAGGATGGTGACTATAAAATGTAAAAGAATTTATAATGCAACGTAAAAGTTATAAGTTGGAGTTCAATAATAACTAAAAATAACCAATAATCAAATGTTTGATGTGGTGATCCCAAAACGGTTTCTTATAATATAATAATTGTTGAATGTGCCACATTTAATACAATTTTGAGCTAGTAATTTTCCAAGTAATTTTCAAAAGCAAGTAAATATCTTACCGAGTCTAAGTTCTCCGAAGTTGCCACATCCGATCTTCTTGCCCACCCGGAAGTTGGGCCCGACCATGAGGACGCCCGAGGACGAGGTGACGGAGTGCCGCGACGTGTGCATCGCGCTGCTGCCGCCCACGCCGCGCCCGCCCACCGCACCTGTCGCGCTGCAATTCCAACATATTCAGTACTTACATCATTTTACCTAAGAATAACACAATATCTAACGCGGAATACGCCATAAGCCGTTTATAAAACCTACGACCAGATGCCACGTAATAATATTGTTGTAGTGCTCTAGCTTATATTATATTTCATCCATATTTTTTCCCACAGTTTATCAAAGACCTCTCATTTTGGAGAGGGTTTTGAAGCCTTTATCCTGCGGCACTACTGTTCCAAATGTATGTGTGTGTGTGTGTGTGTGCGTGTGTTCTTGAAAATGAAAGTATATAAGTGACCTTTAAGTAAGGTTATCACAGCTCCCGTTTCATGTTTCAGAACATTTGATAAGATTAAATAAAGAGCAAAGAATGAATATTGTTTTAAATAAAATGCTGTTATGGTATTTGTAGTAACATTAATTAATAAAAAAACAATGTTAATACGAAATACAACATCGTTTGTCCCTCCATCGCGCATCGCCTCAAAATTATTTTAATCTCTTTGAGCTCAACTAGCAGAGACAATATCAAATATGCGCGATATTGCCTTGTCCTCTAATAAAAAATATTATAAATTAAGATTTATAATTAAATTAAGGAACAAGACCAATTTTTGGGTATGAAATAGAGGTCATGCTTTTAAAATAAAGGACGTCTGGCAATGCTACCCTCAAGTGACTGGGTAATTCATAAAGTAATGAAATTTAACTAAATAAACATATTGATGAATACCAAAAATTAACAACTAAATCAAATGTCCAACATCAATGTCAACGTAAGAACGAAGCGAACAATAAAAGTATTATCGAAAGCTTTTAATTTCGTCATAACATAACCGCGAAAAATCCCGTATAAGGAAGTTACCTGTAGTGTTGGGGATTGTCTGTATAAAAATAATTATTGGCAATTTAGAGGCCATACGTCAAGACATTTCGTCTATCATACGTCGAAGTTCAGCGCTGAAATTAAATCTTCCTATAGGTGAATTTAACGCATTGAAAAACTTACGCAATAGACCAGAGTTCACGATTCTCAGCGCAGATAAAGGTAATGCTACGGTTATAATGGATACGTCGGATTACAATTTTAAAATACAATTATTGTCGGATGAAAGTAAATACAGAAAGGTCAAAACAGACCCAACAACTAATACGCTTAAAACAACTAGCGTTCTAATTAAGAACTACTCTAAGAAATTGAATTTAGACGTTAATTCGAAGACACGTCAAGCAGGTTCTGCACAAGAACAAGCTTCGGTTTCCGCGCCTACGTCACAGTGACTGACCGAGTGAAGCCGGCCACAGTCGAGCGTGTGCCTGCTGTACCGCTGTATATGTCAGATGTGTCACAGACAAGATTGGCTACTTCTTGAAGCGAGCTTCTATTGGAACATTCTACAAGCCGCCGAAGAATATTAGTCAGTTCTTATCATCTTTCAGGTGTCACCCTTCTACTAAAAGATGCAGGAGTGTACAAGCTGGATTGTGAATGTGGTCTTCTCATATATAGGGCAAACAAAAAGGTCAATCGGAACCCGCGTAAAAGAACATATAGTTGACGTAAAGCACCAACGTTCCAGGAAGTCTGCAATTTGTGATCATATCCTAGACGGCCCTGTCATAACATCAGATTTAATAGACCACAAATTCAGCGAAAGAACATCGGTTTCCACCAAGGATGATACCTGAGGCTATTGAAATTAAAAAACTTTCTAATTTCAATAGAGAAGGATGCCGGGTGCTACCATCTGCTTGGGACTATGTAATTAATAAAATTAAATCTAAACTCAAGCAAAGCTGCAAGACTGTCTTGGAGTCTTGCAGCTTTGCTGTTCAGTAAGTAACAGTAAGTTTATTCTGCGTAGATCGGACCATAAATAATAATTAAAAGGTGAAGGTACTGACATCGGGGACGTCAGTCACCTCAGTCCCCCACCCGAAATGTCGGTGATTAAAAATCAAGAAATTAAACGCGATAAAATTCGTAAAAGTAGTTTTAATCAATGTAACAAAACATTAATATATATTACAATTAATTTAATAAAACTGGTAATAATCCACCGTAGGACGTGTGCCTTTCCTATTTTAGTTGGTGACCGCAATACCGGAAGTTCAGCATGTTTTATGCTTCTTACCACCGGTTTGGGTATTTTTGTCTCTTAGATTATAGGAAGTTGTATGCAGCAATTAATTGGAGACTACGAAATCCGGTATTTCTCACAGCTGCGTTTTATGACACCTACATCGCGACTTGAGAGTGATGTCTTTTACGCCGCCTGGCAATAACAAATAGGCCATATAATGTATTTGTCCATATTTGTCATAATCGTTAAAATTTACAAAAAAAAACCAACGAAATTGAATTTGTTGAATTTTCCCAAACTTCTTTCTTAGTAGATGCTAATGACTTAAAAGGTAGCTACTATCCAAATCTCAGATTTCTACGTCTAGCGGTTTGGGATGTGCGTTGATAGATGAGCCAGACACTCAGGACATCCTCTTTCAAATATATATAGAAGAAGAAGATTAACTATTTCAAATGCTTAATTTTAAATAACCATCGAGGTACATAATTACATAATATTTGCAATACATTAACACTTTTACTGTCCAATTTTCAGTATGTAACAAGAAATAATAATTGTAATGAACCACAATGTCCTCCAGAGCTAATTTCGGTAACGGCGCTCAGTCTTATCGAAGACTAGCCATCTGCGCTGGACAGGATCATAGTGCTCGAGAACATGCGCAAGTACAGGTGCACTCTCTATGTCCTCACTTTCATAGTCCGATGCGATACAGCAATCCGACATGACCGGAGAGAGATCAGGGGCAGGACCAATAGCTATACGTGCTTTCCAAGCCACGGGCGAGAAATACCGCCAACTTCCTGACTCTGGACTGTTACTCAATATTTCTTGACAGAAAAACCCAATAAGTGATATTTTTTCCAATAGAAAATTCAACCATGACTTCATGATCGGCAGCCGCATTGACGGCCACTAGACCACCGAGACACAGGACAATGAACCATAATATTATATGCTACACGAAACAGGGAATGGGTTAAGAATGCATTTACTGTCACAAACACAAAAGTAAATAACTTTTATGTTTTTTTTATTCTATTTTGCAAAGCAATACGTCAGTGCACGGATAAACCGCCCGAGTTAGCATGACATCATTAAAATGTAGACTAATTCACTTCCCATGGTAAACTGTCAGTATATATTCTTACATGTTTTTGTTAGCCTTAATGGCTATTTACACAAAATGGACATAGATGTATCTAGTACAAGAAGACCTTTTATTAGTTTATTACTTTACAAATCTGTAGGTATACCGAAGAAAATCATAAAAAAAGTGAGAACGAAAATGAAATATTCGTACAAAAACCGAGAACCATGTCCTCGTCGGAAACGATCGGAAACAGAAAGTTTGCGTTAAAAAAAAATAATATTACGTAAAGATATACGTTTATTAACTGGTATTTGCTAACATAAATTTACACGTAGAACATAAAGTAAAAGAAGTTAAGACTTATAATACGTCTCACAGCTGGACAGAGGACTCCTCTCATTCCTGAGGTTTTAGTACCCAAGTGCGTGGTGAGAATATTTTATTTCTTACACATGAGGTTTCTTCACAATGTTTTCGTTCACCGTTGACCATATGGTACAAAACTTAAACAGGCACCGATAGGGATCGAAGTTAGGTTGATTATGAACTATGAAATTTACGGCAAGCGGTAAGCTTCTGAGCTACTACGGTTGTGTAAGGTTTTCACAATATAAATTATCCGTAGTAAGTAATAATTATATATTCCAACTCTAATGAAAACTGTTAAACTTCATTTCATACTTTATACATTATATGGTTTACCTAACGCAAAATCATTAAGTCGTTCTTTTAGAAATTCGTTAAAAAGGCAATTTTGTAAGAAGTTTCCTACCAAATTTAATTAAATGAAGGAAGATTTTTATCAGAAGATAAAGAAAAATCTACAGTAGAAAAAAGATTTACTTGAAATTACAAATATTGATATGTAGCTCAAGCAGATTAATGACTAAGGCCAGCAGAAAACCTAAAAAATATACATTGTTAAAAGTCGACCTTCCATACTTCCGCTAGCAAGCTAAGGAGCGAATAGTAGAACAATTATTTCATAAATGTAAAGATATGTAACTTAAAACATAATTATTTTTACTGTCGTTTAAAATAGTGGTGAGGTCATGCTGCAGCTGTATTGGACCTGCAGCACTAATGGTCAGCTGAACTAAGGAAGGAAAACTCTCCTATTGAATATTAATCTTAGTCCTCAGGAGTGATAACGTGTTAGCATTTTGATTCTAATTGTTGATAGCCTCAGATGCTTATAGGCCACAGCACGCACTTACGACCATTCGGACCGTGTGTTCTTATGTTGCTCTTTCTTACATAAAGAAATACAGTTTACCTAACGGTGTTGACAAAAAATGCAGCTGTATACAATATCGTGTCTGTCGGTTATCTTATTTTGATAGAGTGAACTTCAACAAGTAGTAGCTACATAATACATTTTTTTTAAATTGTTTTGAAAGAAATGAAAAAATATCGAAGTGTATAAAACAATAACAGCCACTTTTGTCACTCAATACTGTATGATAACTACAATATTGTAAAATTCGTACAAAGATAACAGAATGATGTGTGATTTTCTTTTTACTTACTAAGACAACGCTTGATTACAATCGCACGAGATTGTAAGAGGTGATGAAGCACTATATATAGAAAATCGGACTGTCTTAGCGTATCAAAAGTCTATTCAACTATTGCCATGAAAACATCCAGATTGTAATCAGAAGGAAGATTGACGCCGGCAAATTATTACACGTTGTAGAGCCACACTGCAGCTATATTATGGTCGTAGCACGAATGGGTCGGCTAGAATGGGGTAGGACCACGCTGTCGCAGTATATCAGCGTAAAATAGCAGCTTAATGCTGCTGTTTTGTATACTGATTGTAAAGAACCGGAGACCATTTTTTTACCGGAAACGAGCCATTCCATCTTAGCCCTCCGGGGTGACAACATATCTGCATAGTGATTCTTAATCGAGGATAAATGTAGATGGCTATGGGCTACAACATCCACTTACTATTAGGTCGACTGTGTACTCGTTTGTCAACTTTATTCTATAAAAAAAATCCTTCGCTGTACGCATTACGAAAAACAAGCGCGGGGTTCACTTTCCCTACAGAAGCGGACAGAGAAAATAACGCAATGCCCGCTAGTACCAATACCGCATTATTTTCACTAGTGATACTGAAGATGAACCCTGCATGCAACCCAACGCAACACAAGCGTGCATTACGAGACGCTTAGCATAACTAACAAGACAGGCTTACGACGCACTTAGCATAAATAAATTAAGCTAAGTCAGTACGCTTTACCACTTTTGGCTGCGTCATCACTTATCATCAGATGAAATAGTAGTTAGCTTATAATAGTTAAAAAGCAGCAGTGTAGTACTGCTACCAAGAGGCAGAAATACGAAGTCTTAGCCAGAAATGCATTCCTAACACGACGAAATAAATTAACTTTACATAAGAATATATCTTTTATAAAGTTAATGTATTTCGTCTTTGGTTACACTGCAATGTTAGGTTACGAAAATCAACACTATGACCAATGACTTCAATAGTTTCTCCAAGTAGGTCTGAAGATAGCAAGACGTAAGTCTATGTGTAATCGCCACCTACCGGGTCCAAATGCAAATATAAATTCACAAAAAATTTCATCGAAATCGGTCGAGCCATTTTTTAGTTTTAGCTAGACTAACGGACAACGGTAACGGTTTTTTTTTTATAGAGCCATTGTAGCATGGGCGCTAAACGCACGCTGTAAATTTCACAATGTATACGGGATATTACTATGGTTTCTTGCGTTATACTAGAATGATTGTTAAATTTCTTTAAAGCTGAAGTCAATATCATACATATTCGAATAGATAGTTGTTGGAAGCACTACACTCGAAGTGGTTGACAAGTATATTTTATCTAGGACAAATTATTCGACTCGGAAATCTAACTTCGATGGAGAGGTCAATCGACGGATTCAAATCGCTTTAACAGCGTTGAGATTATACAACTTCTCGTCACGTAGCTATATGGTGTAATACCCGAAAACAAGAATGTACAAACAGTGCGTGTTGCCAGTAATAATATATGGATCTGATGTATGGTCCCTCACTACTGGCCGCATAAGGAAACTCAACGTCGCTAAGCGAGTTATAGAGAGCGCTTCTCGGACTTTTTCAGCGTGATAGACTTAGTAACGAGAATATCCGCAGAATACAGCATAAAGTATCAGGGTAACCGAAACAGCCTAAGGGATCAGTAAGCTAAAGTGGCAATGGGTCGGACATATACCACGAAGATCCGACTACCGATGAGGAAGAACGGTTCTCGAGTTACAACCTGATATCGGTAAGCGAAGTGTTCGGCGGTCCCTCGCTAGGTGGAATGTCTTGGCATGAAATACATTAAGGCGGCTCCGGAGCATGCTTTGTGGCTTTCATCGGGGAGGCCTATGTATGGGGGACTAGTGACGTCTGTAATAAATAATGATGATGATGATTATTCAGTTATCTTGAAACATTACTTTATGATGAAAGTCTAGCATAGATGTGGGAATCGGACCTGAAGCTTAGATCAGTCAATCTTATCGGTGTCTCAGTGATGACGATAACGATATTAACAATGGTAGAGCCGCGCGGCAGTCTTCAAGACCATCGTGAAGTAAGACTGATTTACACTTCCACAAGTACAGAAACAGAAACTTTTTTATTCAATGTAGATTATAACAATTGTTATTAAAAGTCACTTTTTTAAATTACCACCGGTTCGCAAAAAAAAACCTTTGCCCTGGGAA